>SJYA01004188.1:0-29745 GCA_006410615.1 Neotragus moschatus
TATTCCCATCTCTTTCAGAATTGTCCACAGTTTCTTGTGATCCACACAGTCCAAGGCTTTGGCTAAACGTTTAATCTGTATTTATTCACTGTACATAAATGGATTTGCTCAGCTGTTGCTGTGAGTTCATGTATTTTGCCTACCTGATGTAAGAACACTTCTAGGGGTTGGGGAACCATATACTCCTACCCCTGTTCCTAGATAGAAGCTTCATAGTTATAAAAAGAGTCTCTTTGGCTGCTTATCCTATTATGCCCCAGGAGTTCTGGAAGCAGATTCCTGAAAAATCACCCAGATCCCTTTCCTGGATTCAGTTATTGCTACAAACTCAAAGGATGTGTACTCTGGGCAAGTGTGGGAGGCCACAGTGGGGCTCTGCACTGATTGATTCAATGCGTGCAGCAAATATTGGTCCTTGGTTGTTTGCCTAGCTCAGTGCTGAGCTCTGCTCAGGGTCTCTGTGAAGACATAAGGAACATCTCTTCAAGGAGTTTGCATGTAGTCTGGGGAGACTAAATAGGACACACACATCATGGGCTGGTCAGAATCACACCAGGTGCAGAGCCAAGCTTCAGGGCAGTGGGTAACGGGATCCCTGAAGGCTGGAGCGGGTGCCTGTCCATAGAGAAGGAGTATTGAACTGGGCCTCGTGGGGGGAGGGGTAGAAAGAAGGAAGGAGCGAGGGAGGGAAGAAGGGAGTCCAGACATCAAAGGAATGACCATGCATAGCCTGCGAGGAAACCAGCAGGGCTGGAGTCTGGGCTGCGGGTTCTGAATGGAGCCAGGCAGTACCCAAAGAGCATCCAGGGAAAACCCTGTGACAGGGAGCAAGACAACAGAGCTACTGGCTAAGATTGGGCAGCAGGGGGTGCAGAAGGCAGGGCGTTCTCTCAGTTCCCTCCCAAACAACAGTGTGTGGAACCCAGGAAAAATTCATCCAGGTCCCTTTCCAGTTTCAGTGGGGCTTCAACCCCTCCCAGCTTCTGAGTCCCTGGGCATGAAGAGCCAATACAGACACCCAGACTGGCAACAGGACAGGCCATAGAGAGGGTGCTATGCCCAGCCAGGGCTCCGTGGCAGCCATCTTCACCTCCAGAAGCCTGGAGCTAACTTCACCTTCCCAATCTGGCTTCCAGATAACATCATATTCGAAAGAGTCACCATTGATCTTCATATCACTACATCCAGGCACATTTCTCTCCATCCTCAATTAACTGGATATTTCTCTCCGAGAATGTAATCGTCATGAAGTCGGAGAATTCTGCATTCACTACTATAGTCCCAGCATCCAGAACAGGCTGGCACAGAAGATACTTGATGAAGTCTGATGCGTGAGTGACTGAACTGTCTTCCACTGGCTTCTGTGATGCCATACTCTCCTGCTACCTCCTTGTCTGCTCTTTCTCTGTCTCTCTTGTAGACTCATCCCTGCATATTGACATGAGGGCATGACTCTAAGCCTCCATTCTAGGCTCTTTTCTCATGTAGATTCTCTTTCCTTGGGACATCTCATTCATTACCTCCAGTTCTCATCTGTGACAGATTGTGTAATCCAAGGATAGACACATTTCTATATTTATCCCATCCCACATACTCTTCTTACAATGGAACTGACACTCTTTCACCAAAAAGCGGGATCTGAGTTCCCTCCCCTTGAATCCAGGTGGCAGCTTATGCCTTCTTGGACCAATGAAGTATGGTGGGAGTGACAGTATATATGACTTCTACGGTTAAGTCTTGTCAGTGATACAGTTTCCACCTGGCTCTCTCTCTTGGGATTTTTGCTTTTAGGACCAATCCATGCCCTTGTGAGGAAGCCCAGGCCACATGGAGAAAGCCACATGTGGGTGTTACAGCCAACAGCTAAGCTAAGGTCTCAGCCAAGAGCCAACATCAACATCAGATAATTCCAGCTCCCAGCTCCCAGCCATGGAGAATTCCAGCTGAGACCTCAGACATTGTAGAACAGGGTTAAGTCATCCCCTCTGTACCCTGTCCAAAGTCCCAACAGACCCAAACCATAAGAGATAATAAATGACTGTTGTTCTAAGTCACTAAGAGCTGAGGTAATTTGTTACTCATTAATAGACAACCACTACACCATCTGTATGCTGATAGCGCCTACGCATATATTTCCATCCCAGTCTTCTCCTTTGATCTCTGGAGCCGTATTCCAAATGCCTACTCATCATCGCCACATGGAGGTCTCAAGGGAACTGCCATCCCACCATGTCCAGAGCTGAACTCTAATTTTCCCACAAGAGTGCTCCTTTTCCAGTGTTTTCTTTCTCAGCAAATGGCTCCACCTTCTTACCATTTTCACAATCCAGAAACTTAGAACCCATCTGTAACCCTTTCTTCTCTCCCCCGATCCACATCAAATTCTGTCAATTTTCGCTCTTAAATATCTCCCTAATCTAACAACATTTTCTGCACCCTCACTACCAGCCTGGCTCAAGCCGCCAACACTCCTCACCTGCCTCTAGACCTGCTGTTCCCCATCTTTCCAAATCTCGCTTGATTCTCTCCAGTTCATTCTTCAGACTGCCATCAGCACAGTAGAGCACTCAGATGACATTTCTACGTCCTTAAGATCAAGACTGGAATACTTAGCATGTAATATAAGACCATAGGAGATCCAGCCCTTGCCCAGCCTCTCAAAATCTGGGCCATCCTCCCCTAGATCTCTCCCCCTGCCATTCGTCAGTTCCGGGACTGAGCCGTGCTCTTCCCAACAGAGGGACATGCACAAGTGCTCATCTTCCCAGGAAACTCTCCTCTCTTCCCCATCTTTTTTCCCCTAATCGCTTTGTATTCATTCTTCAGATGTGACTCTCCCCCATCCTCCCTGTAAAATGCTTTCACAGCTCCAGATACTCTTAACCCTTAGCATATCTCTGGCTGTAATTGCACATCCTCCATGAGATCGTCTGATCAATATCTCCCCTTCAAGAGCAAAGGCTCTGGGCCAGCAGCAACCAACCATCTCTGTTTCATCCCTAGCACAGGGAGAAGGCATTCTGTAACATCTACCGCTTATGGAATGAGTGATTGAGGGAGTGGAGGATACAAAGTGGATAGGTGAGTGGCAAGCTATAGCCTTGAGGGCCAGGAGCACATTTCTCAGCTTTAGAAAGTGAAAGTAGAAAAGCGAAAGTTGCTCAGTCATGTCAGACTCTTTGTGACCCCCAATGGACTATACAGTCCATGGAATTCTCCAGGCCAGAATACTGGAGTGGGTAGCCTTTCCCTTTTCCATGGGATCTTCCCAATCCAGCGATCGAAGTCAGGTCTCCCACAACCCAGGTGGATTCTTTACCAGCTGAGCCACCAGGGAAGCCCAAGAATACTGGAGTGGGTAGCCTATCCCTTCTCCAGAGGATCTTCCCCATCCAGGAATCCAACTGGGAGCTCTCACATTGTAGGCTGATTCTTTACCAACTGAGCTCTCATGGACAGCCTTCTCAGTTTTAGGAGCTTTTGTCATGAGCTATTCGGCACACTTTCTCCTCTCTGGAAGACACAATATTTTCTAAAATATAAATTGCCTTCAGGAATCAGACCCCAGCACCAGTGTGTAGGGGAGGGGGAGAGGGGTGACGAATCACAGTTAATTTAAAACCAATGATGGGCATCCCCTTGCCCAGGACTGAGACAGGAGTCAGCATGGGGTACAAGGCTTGTGAGACAAGAAGGGAAAGTGAGCTTTAAAAAGGGACAGGAGGATGCTCTTGAGCGAAGATGTAACGTTGGAGTCATTGTAGGCTCTTATGGTCCAGAGAGAACACAGGCCCCATAAATGGCAGAGGCAAAGCCAATGGATGGAGAGAACAGAATAACTGACCTAGAACTGCTTGTGATATGGGACAATAAGTGGTTTAAGCCAGAGTTTCTCATCTACGACATTGACATTTTGAGCCATGTAATTCTTCATTGTGGGTGGCCGTCCTTACACACTGCAGAATATTGAGCAGCACCCCTGGCTTCCACCTTCTAGATCCTAGTAGCAGCCCCCACCCTGCCCCAGTCCCAGCTGTGAAAACCAAAGACGTCTCCAAACAGTGCCAAATGTTCCCTAGGGGATCAAATCATCCCCTGTTGAGAACCACTGATGTAAGCCAGCTGAGCTTAACTGCTACTTGTAGTCAAAAAGCATCTTAAGTGATACAGCATCCCTCAACTTTGTTTACTCAAAACAAACTAATCTCTTTTCACCTTTGCCCACATCTTCCTCCAGCCCCAGACCTGCCCTATAATCACAGATCCAGGTCTCGTGATTACATTGTGCCCACCCACCACCGTCCAACCTAGCCTTCCTTACCTCTGCTTCCCCTGAACTCTCAGAATTCACTCACAGCCGCAGCCGCGTCCCCTACCATCTCTGCCTTCGTCATCTCCTGCCACTTGCTGCAGGAGCTGACAGGAAGGCTCTCAGTTACTCGCTTTTGCTCGGACATAGGTCTCTGCCACTTCTCCCACACATCTGTGAGGCCACTGTAAGTTTTGTACGGACCTTCCTACCAAGGCTCCTTCCCCACGCCCCCATTCCTGCCCATTCGTCTTATCAGTCTATCCCTCCATCCACTCATTCATCCACTATTCAATACATATTTTGCACACTTAGTGGGAGCCGCAATAGGCCCCAGGTACCAAATGGATTTCCCTGGTGGCTCAGATGGTAAAGCATCTGCCTACAATGCAGGAGACCCGGGTTCAATCTCTGGGTTGGGAAGCTCTCCTGGAGAAGGAAATGGCAACCCACTCCAGTACTCTTGCCTGGAAAATCCCATAGACGGAGGAGTCTGGTACATGGGGTGAGAAAGTCGGACACAACTGAGTGACTTCACCAAATGGATAAGATACGCAACTTGTCCTTAAGGAGCACACAGCCTGGCTAAGAAGACAGTTTCCTGAGCCAGTGAGAAGTGCTACTCATGTTGAAGATATTTGACCTATTACGAAACGGTGTGTTTTCACACCCTGAGCAGCCCTCAGATTTCATTACATATTCAAGAAGATGCTGATAACAAACTCCATCGATACACGAAGCAGGTCTGGCAGGGCCGTATCTGCCAGTGTGGTTAGTCCAGCTCCAGTAACTCAATGAACTTGGGAGAAATAAGAAGGCCTACATTTCAACGTGTTATGTTAGAGTCAGACTTTTTTCCTTCCCCTCCAGACTGTTCTCCAACTGGTCTGAATTAGTGAGGTCCAAATGTTTCTATTTAAAGAAAAAGGCAACAAAATCTTCAGGGCGTGCCTCCAAAAATCATGCCAGAAAACACACACACACCCCGCCACCAAGTCCATCATCCACACGCTCTGCCCCAAGGACAGGGATGTACACTGACACACACTGTCAGGCCGTTGAGGGAAAAAACAGAAATCGGGCAGCCGCTCAAACAGCTTGTAGCTAAAGAGATGGAAGGATGGCAGAGGGAGGGGCAGGGCAAGGGGGGGTTGGTGAAGAAACGGTTCCAAGCACAACAGAAGAGCTCTCGCCTGAAGATTCTGGATTTCCTCTTTGGTTCTTTCAAAGAATAAGTCTCTGGTTCTATTTGGCTGAGGGACCAGCCCTTGTGGGGTGTGGCCTTGGGCTCTCTCTTCCCCTTCACAGTAACTCTATTGTTCAGAAACTGCGGCCAATTTATGGAAAGAGGTGGAATGTTTATGTAACTGACTCTGCTTTAGACAAGACGTTTGAAAGGGGGGAAAAAAATGACAGATGGAAGGAAGCCAGTCCAAACAGGGTTTTTCTTCCTTTCTGGACACAGATGTTGGAAAACAGAGGAGAGGGAAGGAGGGAGGGGAGAGAAGAAAGTCAGGGGCTGAGAAGGAATGCCAAAGTCCGAGCTTGGCCAGAGACACCCGAGTCTGTCTCTGTGGCCCTGGGCAGAGCCTTGGAGCAGAGCCTCCATTTCTGGAAGCTGCTGTTTTCATTAAATAGGTCAAACCAGTCAGAGCAGCCCTGGTGTGGGCTCTGGATCTCATTAGCCTAAAATGGGTGGGGTAGTGCTGGCTTGTGAGGGGGAGTGCATCCCCTGGTGTGTACTTGGTTGGGGTAGGGGGTCGGGGATGAGGGGACTTCTTTACTGCTTTCCCCAAAGTCAGGCCCCAGGCAGCTGGGGCTGCCAGGAGGGCCAGACCACAGATGGAGACCGTGCTTCATTAAGCAAGGAGTCCGCTCTGCAGCCCGGAGGCCCAGGCAGGCTGGAAAAATCACAACTGCTTTGAGCAGGAGTCACAGGGACAAATCTCACCCCTGCACCCAGCCCAAGTGGGTGAGGAGTTAGGAGATGGAGCTTCGTGCTTAAAACTGCCCCAGAATCTTGGGAGCTAACTTTGGACATAGAAGTCTATACCAGGAGGAGATGAAATCTTTATCTTCCAGATTATAGGATTTGGGTCTTTGGGAGCACTTATCTGATAGGAGAGACCGTTTGTTGCCCTCAGGGAACCTCAGTTTCACCGGGAAAAACTCAATCCTTGAATGCAGGGATCTCCCAGTAGACAGCTCTTGACTGAGTCTCCAGTCTGATTGGGGAGGCAGGACTGTAGCAAATGAAACACATTTGAAACTCATCAGATTAGCACGAAAACAGGCTCCAGTGAATTCTGCGCGAAGTGAGGCCATGCTAAAGGAATTACATTTAGTAATACTATGTAAAGAAATTACACTTAGAGTGGGATGGGGTTAGGGGTGGTTCCTACAGAAAGGCAGTTTGAGCAGCTGAATGGCCATGGCTCGGCGAGGACAATAGAACCACAGGCTGAGTGTGAGTATGAGTGTGAGCTGCAGCTTTAGTTCTTAGGGAGCGGGAGTCAGAAGCTCACATCCCCAGAGGGCTCCAGTTGACTGGTTCGGGGTGGTGGGGCAGGGCCTGGGGGTCCAATACCTGACAGCAGGGGAATGAAGATGAATCGACTGACTGACAAGTTTTCCCCGAGGGATTCAAAGCCAGCCGCTGGGATCGCCGGAGCAGGCTGCAGTGACATCTCTACGAGCACATCCTAGAAGCCACAGACCTGTCCGGTGTCCCCCGGGAACCGAATGACTTATCATTGCTCATCGAAATGGGGACGCTGTGGAGAAGGGAAGGGAGGTTGCTAGAGGTCATGCTGGCCCACAAGCATGAACCAGGCCTACTCCAGATAAATCAGGACATTTTGCTACTATCCCTTCCTAAAATCTTTAAGGCTCTAGGTGTGTGTGCAACTGAGGTTTTAAGAAAATCAGATTAGCTTCGAATATCCTCCTCAGCATCTTAATTCTATCTGGTGATTTTTACGGAAATGTTACTATATATAGATATATAGTGCGTATGTGTGTGTGTTGTCACTTGAGTTGTGTCTGACTCTTTCCAGTAGTCATATATGGATGTGAGAGCTGGACTATAAAGAAAGCTGAGCGCAGAAGAATTGATGCTTTTGAACTGTGGTGTTGGAGAAGACTCTTAAGAGAGTCCCTTGGACTACAAGGACATCTAGCCAGTCCATCCTAAAGGAAATCAGTCCTGGGTATTCATTGGAACGACTGATGTTGAAGCTGAAACTCCAATATTTTGGCCACCTGATGTGAAGAGCTGCCTCATTTGAAAAGACCCTGATGTTGGGAAAGATTGAAGGCAGGAGAAGGGGACGACAGAGGATGAGATGGTTGGATGGCATCACCAACTCAATGGACATGGGTTTGGGTAGACTCCAGGAGTTGGTGATGGACAGGGAGGCCTGGTGTGCTGCGGTTCATGGGGTCGCAAAGAGTCAGACACAACTGAGGAACTGAACTGAACCCTATGGACTGTAGCCCACTAGACTCCTCTGTCCATGGGATTCTCCAGGCAAGAATATTGAAATGGGGTGCCATTTCCTTCTCCAGGGGATCTTCCCGACCCAGTAATCAAACCCGTGTCTCCTGCATTGCAGACAGATTCTTTACCAACTGAGCTATGAGGGAAGTGTGTGTGTGTACACTTAGGAGTATATATGTGTGCTCTGTCAACATATATACATACTTATGTCTGTATCAGTAGATAGATTGAGATATACACACATATAATACAGAAGTTTCATGAATTTTCAAAAAATATTTAAATTAAAATGAGAGACCTCAAAAAACTTAATTCTAGTAGCAAACCTCTTGGGACTACGTCCTCTGCTTTCCAAAGCGCACTATCGTAGATGTACGTTATTTGTGGTTGCTCAAATCTTTGAGACACCCTCTCGATATTGTAACAGTTCTTCAGGGTATACACCCCACCTTCCCAAGGGAAGCAAAATAAAACGAAACTGCTCTTGTTTTCCAGTTTCCCTTGCTCTGAGAAGGCAGGTAAGGGATTTAAGTTCCACCAGTCAGATGCACTTTTTCTTGAGAACAGTGTTACCTAGAGATGGGATGTCACACGGGTCATCCTTTTTGCTGGTACCAGGTTGGGGCAGGCCCACTGTGGGTTGGAGGCAGTGCTCCTGACATGGGCAGCGGCTCCCGTGACCACCAGATCTGCAGCGTGGCTCTGGGAGTTGTCCTAGAAACTCAGCTGGAGTCTATTTTTTCAGTCTTCCCAATGTCCATAATAAATCTCATTATACTTAAACCAGATGGAGAACATTTCAAGGTTTTTGTTTTTTTTTTAATTTTACAAAGAAGGAGTCTGTTATTTCAGATGATACAGGGGCAAAGTTTGAGGAGACTATGGCTACACACTATGAGGAAAGGGGCTCATCCTGGGGGAAATTTAGCTCCAGGGAATGAAAGTGTTAGTTGCTCAGTCATGTCCAATTCTTTGTGACTCCCATGGACTGCAGCCCTGTCAGGCTCCTCTGTCCATGGGATTCTCTAGGGAAGAATCCTGGAGTGGGTTGTCATTCCCTTCTCCAGGGATTTTCCCAACCCAGGGATCAAACCCAGGTCTCCTGCACTGGCAGGTAGATTCCTTACTGTCTGAGCCACCAGGCAATGAAGTGGGACTCTAAAGCAAGCCCACCTTATTTACGCAGGGCCCAGCCCTGGCCTCTTCAGCTGGAGTGCACATCCATTGCTTCCCTCTGGCTTTCCCTCCGCCGTCCCACAAGTCGGGAGCTCCATCACGCTTCCTGCTTTTGTACATCCATTCTTAGTCTTTGTATTGCTTCCCAAGCTGGGATTTCCTGGATCCACGAGCAGCTCAGGGTCCCCGTACACCTCATTAGCTTGGTGAACAGTGAAAAGAGCAGCCTGACTCAGATGTTCCACCTCTGCCCCGAGGTGGAGTCATCCTGGGTAACTTACTGGCCCTCTTTGAGCTTCAGTTTCCTTATCGGGGCTAAATAAAAGCATTGGAATAGCTCTCTCATTCTTAACCTTTTGGACATCATAGACTTCTGTTAAAACTCTGATCCTGTTTCTCCTTGCCTCTACTCCCTCCTGCCCCATAACAGACATGTAATATGTTCAGTAAAATTTCAAGGGGGTTGTGGACCATTTAAAGTCCATAATTTCAGTGAGGAGATTCAAAGTTTTAACCAGATTCCTCCCCAAAACTAAAACACTCAAATTTTAAGAACCCTGCTCTAAGATCTCAATGGGTGATGATTTTGGAGAATTCAATGCTGGAAAGGCCTGTCTGCCTGTTTATACTGGCATTGCCCCTGGAAGGAGTCTTTTGCTCCACTGAGCCACAGTTCTCTTATCTGTAAAATAAAGATAGTAATACCTGCCCTAGCAACCTTGTAGGATTATTAGGAGAGTTATATCATAATTGAAGTAAAAGGTTTTATAAACCATAAAATGTTTTATAAATGTGAGAGCTCAATTAACCGGCTTACTTTTTCCTTTCCTAACATCTAGAGGCTGGATTGTGACCTCCATCCAGAACTCACTGAATTCCTAGTATGAGAGGTGAACCCTACCTGTGTTCCCTTACTGACCAGTGGTCCTTTCCCCACCCCCAAGGCTTCAGCGAGGCTGCATCACGTTCCACAGTCCAGGCCTGTGAACATCATTTCCATCAAAGCTGTCTTCTCCTTGTAACCCTCACGTCCCTCCACTCAACACATCGACCATGGGCACAGTCCGTCACGGTCACCCACTCAGTTCTGTTCCACAAGGTGGCAGAGGGCAGTCGGGAGGGAGGGCAGACTTGGTGAGTACAGCGCCATCTGTCCCAGCCCTGTGGTCCTCTCCATCACATTCCTATTTCTCAGACCTCATGTCGAAATTTGGGGCTCAGAACATATGAACCTGGGACTCGTTCCCCTGGGACCTTCACAGTCTGGGGGGGGATGCAGAGACAGTCACACGCAGCCCTGATTAGAAGTTAGGGTACATACATTCTTACCCAGTTAGACTCACTCGGGCAGGGCTGTCTGTCACAGGCTTGACCTGGCCTGCATGGCACCAAGGCACAACTTCAAAGGAGGGGTGTGGTAGAGTTGGCAGTCACTCGGGCATGTGGCTTACCTTCCTGCCAGTATTTTCTCTGACAAGACTTTACTTGCCATCCACATCCTGCCTCTCTGGTAGCACAGAGGATTAAAGACCACTTGGCTCCTGACAGGGGCCCTTGCCACCCTGTGAACACAGCAGTCTGCAGCCCCTTCCCATCCCCTGCCTGCCCAGTCCTGGCTCTACTCATGCTGGGATGGCCCATGTTTCCCTGCCTGGGGAGTGGGGACGATGGGAGGAGGAAAAGGACCAGAGCCAGGCCACCCCAAGACGCTAACCCTCTAGTGCTGAGAGTTTTCACTGGAAATTGCTGAGAGCGGCAGAGCTTTCAGTGCTTTTTCTGTGGCCTTGAACTAGAGAGCGGGGCTGGAGGTCCCCAGGAAGCGTGAATATGGTGCCAGGACAGCAGGGAGGAAAAGGGATGTAATGGTGAGCCAGGTGGGAGCTTCATAATTCCTTGTATAAGAGATCAGCAGGATCCGGGCTTAGACCCAGAGCTAGGCCTTGGCCCAAGGGTACCAGCATTACAGTCCAACATAGAGGTCCCAATATGGGCTCCAGAATCACTGCAGATGGTGACCACAGCCATGAAATTAAAAGACGCTTGCTCCTTGGAAGAAAAGCTGTGACAAACCTAGACAGCATATTGAAAAACAGAGGCATTACTTCACCAACAAAGGTCCGTCTAGTCAAAGTTATGGTTTTCCAGTAGTCATGTATGAATGTGAGAGTTGGACCATAACGAAAGCTGAGTGCCGAAGAACTGGTGCTTTTGACCTGCAATGTTGGAGAAGACTCTTTAGAGTTCCTTGGAATGCAAAGAGATCCAACCAGTCCACCCTAAAGGAAGGCAAGTCCTGAATATTCATTGAAAGGACTGATGGCGAAGCTGAAACTCCAATACGTTGGCCACCTGATGTGAAGAACTGACTCATTTGAAAAGACCCCGATGCTGGGAAAGATTGAAGGTGGGAGGGGAAGGGGATGACAGAGGATGAAATGGTTAGATGGCATCACCAACTCAATGGGCATACGTTTGAGTGAACTCTGGGAGTTGGTGATGGACAGGGAGGCCTGGCATGCTACAGTCAATGGGGTCGCAAAGAGTTGGACACGACTGCTGGTAGCCACTAGACACATGTGAATATTGAGCACCTGAAATGTGTCTTGTCCCAAGTGGTATGTGTTGTGTAAAATATGCACCAGACTTCAAAGACTTAATACACAACAGAAAAGAATATGCAATATCTCAGTCATTATTTGTGTATGGATTACATCTCGAGGGCTTCCCAGATGGTGCTAGTGGTAAAGAATCCGCCTACAATGCAGGGGACCTGGGTTGGATTCGTGGGTCAGGAAGAAGGAAATGGCAACCCACCCCAGTATTCACACCTGAAAAACTCCATGGACAGAGGAGCCTGGGGGGCTACGGTCTACAGCGTTGCAGAGTCAGAGCATATGTTGAAGTGATACTGTTTGGTATATGTTGGGTTAAATAAACTATATTATTAGAGTTATTAAAATTAGTGTTCCCATTTCTTTGAGGGCTTCCCTGGTGACTCAGAGGGTAAAGCGTCTGCCCGCAATGCGGGAGACCCAGGTTCGATCCCTGGGTCGGGAAGATCCCCTGGAGAAGGAAGTGGCGACCCACTCCAGTGTTCGTGCCTGGAGGATTCCATGGATGGAGCAGCCTGGTAGGCTACAGTCCACAGGGTTGAAAAGAGCTGGACATGACTGAGTGACTTCACTTCACTTCTTCCTTTCTTTGAGAAACCTTTTCCTAACGTGGCCACTAGATAACATCACGCACCTGGTTCGCATTATATTTCTATGGACGAGTGTTGGTCCAGCAAAAGTGAAGCAAAGTCCAGGGCGGTCAGCTTTGGAGAGAGGACCAGCAAGGAAGGGGCTGCTATCGCCCCTTGACAGGCCTCATTATGAAGTTCAGCTGGGGTTAGGAGCCTCCTCAGAACTGAGAATGGGCCCGACCTGAACTAGGACCAGAGCTCGGAACACCCATTCCTACGCTGGATCCTCTCAAAACGAGTGCCCTTATTCCCCCACTCTCAGGGCTGGACTGAGTAGGGAGAGGAAGGAGATGCCCCTTCCCCACTCCGGGGATGCTGGGGCCTCTGTCTAGGGGACCCTCCCTGCTGGACCCATTGGGGTTTCAAGGACTGGGGGAGGGGGCTGGCGGTAGAGGTGTTACCCATTTCTTCCTGCTGGGAGGGCTTGTCACAGCCTTTGAGCTCAGAGAAGAGAGATACCCTTTCCAATGCAGGGCATGTTCTATTATTTATTAACCCTGAGGAGGCCTGCCCATGCTGGCCTTCCAGCTGGTTAATTGGATTTCATGACAACTTTTTTAAAGGGGATTTTCTGAGGAGCAGTGTTGTGTCCTGCCCCAGGGGTCCTGTGAGGTTTCCTCCATCTCCTTGCAAACACAGCCACTGCTGTATAACATGGAGCTTTAATCATCCACGTCAGGCTAGTCACAGCCCCATCGGAAGCTGTGGTGGTGCTCACACAGCCACTGATGCTCGGGGATGGGAAATGAGTCCCTTTCTTGGCTGAGATGAAGAAAATATATATGTGTGGTGTCTGATATGCAGCGGACTGCTGGCTAATTTGTGTGCTGCTTCGGCAGCTTTGAGTACAGCCCCTGGTAGGTGAAAGTGTGCTACTGATCAGAATGAGAGTGTCATAGGTTCACGCTTCCTTCTGGTTAAGGAGACACTAATAAACATAAGGTCTGGGGATAATAGTTATTATCAAGGCAGAGGTCCTATTTAGACAGTTATTTGGAGAACAGGCGGCTAAACACTAGCACGTCGTGATCTGCTCATTATGCATCCTCTGTGGTCAGGTCTGCCACGGTTAAGACTTCATGGAAAGGATGCTCAGGGGTGAACAGGCGGGGAGGCTCTGGCTGATCCACAGTCATTCCGTATCCTGCAGCCTAAGCAACAGATAAGGACAAGTGCAAGGTCTGCTGCGCAAAATCTGCAGATATCCCAAGTTACTTTTTCAAGCACAGGCAAGAATTGTCTGTGTTACAGTAGCATTTACTGGAGAGCTCTTTTTAACTGTCAGAATGAGTTCATTTACAGAAAGGATTGCTGAAGATGGTGGCTGAGCAACTTAAAGCAAGAAAGCAAGATGACCTTCGGTCCATCGTCTTTCTTGTGCTGAGTTCTGACGCTAGACGCTGGTAGTATGTGCCCACAAACAGCTGTCCTGTGGTCCCCAGAGAAGAATCCTATTCCAAGGTTTGGAAGGAACCCTGAAGAGAAGGGATGAAAGGGAGGATCTGAGGCACTGAAACCCCTAGAGACGAGGCTGGCAGGAGTTCAGGCAGCCAGGGGATGCCTTGTTCATACCCCCTGAATTTGTCCCACATCAGCAAGGACAATGATCACAGAGCTATTAGCATCATATGCCTATATCGTATAGAATGACTTACACCCTTATCTACTTACACATCTCAGACTGGTAGAGACTTCCCTAGTAGCCCAGATGGTAAACCATCTGCCTGCAATGCAGGAGACCCAGGTTCAATTCCTGGTCGAGAAGATCCCCTGGAGAAGGAAATGGCAACCCACTCCAGTATCCTTGCTTGCAAAATTCTGTGGAAAGAGGAGCCTGGTGGGCTATAGTCCATGGGGTCGCAAAGAGTCATACACAACTGAACGACTAACACGCACAACCTGGTGGTGTAGGTATCACTATTAGCCTCATTTACTCATGCTGGAGGAGGGCACAGCAACCCACTCCAGGATTCCTGGAGAATACCATGGACAGAGGAGCCTGGTGGGCTACAGTCCATACGGTCGCAAGGAGTTGGACACGAATGAAATGAATTAGCACACATGCACATTTCCTCATGAAGAAACCAGAGCTCAGGAAAGTCAAGGCATCTTCTAGACACAAGGTACTTGTAGCGAGGATGTGCCTGTAAACCACTTCCCAAATTTATGGAAAGCCAGGATTTTAACTGAGGTCACTAATGCTAAAACTCATGTTTAATTCCTACTTTATAATTTAAAAAAATTCCAGTTGAAAAGTCATTATAGATAGGGGAGGGGATGTTACATTTTATATATCGCAGACCAGCCCGTAATAGCTTGGAAAGTTTTCATACAAAATGTGGACCTTGAATTGGCCTTGAGGGGGAGTTACTCTTTGCATAAATGAGGATATGGAGCAAGGTTACCCCAGGCTAAGGGAGAAGCTGGGGTGACAACTGCGAGATGAGAAGGAGCAGGTCAGCAGGGGAGAATACTGAGGAGACAAAGTGGCTGGGCAGAAGGTGGGGTTGGGCAAACGGCCTGGGCTGAGATCTGGAGGGCATTGAGAGGCCTGAGAAGGGGAGAAAACTGGTAGCCTGGTGATTCTGGACAGTCAGCTACAGAATGGACGGGAAGGAATGCCTGGCAACAGATGAGGAGCTTTTGAGAAGGAGTGAGGTCTGGGGTAAGTTAGGGCTGTAATGGCAGTTCATTTCCATTTAGAGATACCTGCAGGGAGAAAGGAGAAGGCTATGGCACCCCACTCCAGTACTCTTGCCTGAAAGATCCCATGGACGGAGCAGCCTGGTAGGCTGCAGTCCATGGGGTCGCTAGGAATTGGACACGACTGAGCGACTTCACTTTCACTTTTCACTTTCATGCATTGGAGAAGGAACTGGCAACCCACTCCAGTGTTCTTGCCTGGAGAATCCCAGGGATGGGGGAGCCTGGTGGGCTGCCGTCTATGAGGTCACAGAATCTGACACAACTGAAGCGACTTAGCAGCAGCAGCAGAGGGAGAAAACTGGTCAATTATGGGTTAGAGGGAGAGGGTCAGCTAGAGAATGTGGACACAGGTTTGCTCCCAGAAGCTGTCCCCAGCACATCAGGAGCCTCTGCAAGACTGAGGGTCCCTGCCCATCCCCTGGGCACTCCAGTCCTACAGGCCTAGCTTGGGGGTAGGGTCTCCCTTGCCAGCTCCTCCCTGCCCCCTCTGCAGAAAGACTGAGACATTCCCCTTTTCTCCAGCCTCTTGTTTCTCTAATTTTATGATTGTATGAAAATAAGGTTCCCAAATTGCCTTTAATTAGCTTTAATAAGACAGCCTTTTTGCTAATTAAAATGATTATTAAGAAACCATTTATTGAGAATGAATGCAGTTGTTAGAACCTAGGAGAATTCTGAACTCTTAATAATAATAACATCAGACACCACCAGCCCCTTCAGATCACCAGTTCACCTGCCGCACTCCTGAACTCAGAAGGGCCGACGCTCAGGCTAGGGGTCCAGAGTCTTGACACTGTTCCTCTCCAGGGCACCTCCAAGGGCAGCTGCCGCCTGCATTCCTAGGGCCTTTCCTTTCCTGGGCGCTGGGGCTCTGACTGAAGAATAGGGGTCTGGTAACAAGCACCCGGGTTGGCCTATTAAAGAGCCTTGGTGTGCAGCTGAGCGAAGCTGAGCGGGCAGTCAGAGGGCTGTGAAACCTGGAGATTTCCTTCACCTCCCTGCACCTTGGTCCCCCGGACTGCGAGAAGGGAGAGTGAAAGCCTAAGACAGAGGCCCCTTCCTCTGCAGAGCATGCTGGTGCTAAGCGCCTGATGGAGGCTGCACTCCTGGAAACGCACACCTCGGGTGGCGGGGGAGCCTGGGACTGATACAGTCCCCCGCAGCTCATTACAGTTCTCCTCCTCTCCCTCTCCTGGGGGGTTGTGCAGGCAGCCGAGGCCAGGGACTGCGATCAGGGAACTCGTGAGAAACCTCAAAGACGCCCGGCGCCAGCAAGCAAGGAGCGTGCGCAGGGCAGCGAGGCGCGACCCAGGCGCTGGCCCCGAGGCGCAGAGCTGGAGCTCCGGGGTCTCTGGGTGGGAGCTGCGGCGCTCCCCACCCCACCCTGGCGGCGCAGCTGCAGACAGCTCCTGGGTGGCGGCGAACGGCTTGTGCAGTCCTTTTTCCTTCCTATAGGAAGGGGGCTGGGAGCCGGGGTCTGCTGGGGGCTGGACTGCGGGCGGGGCCGAGCGGAGGAGGCGGCGGTCAGGTCGAAGGTGGCGGAGTCATCCTGCCTCGAGGAGAGGTCGCGGGCATCTTCTAGGGATGTCTTCCGGTCTGTGTCAGCCATCTCGGGCCGTGGGTCCACTCTTCCCCACGGGCCTCCCAGGGTCCTTCCAGGGACCGGGCTGGTCAGTCTGAGCTCTGCTGCGCATGAAACATCGGTGTTTGCTTTTAATGTCACAGTGGCAAGATCGTGGGCCTCGAAGCCCCCGGTCCCGGGCTCCAGTTCGGTCGGCAGAATTTGCTGCTTTGTTGACCTTTCGTGACTCAACAGAGGCCTAGTTTCCGATACTGTTCTTCCCATGGGCAGCTCAAAGGATGCTATGCAAACACGGCGATAAAGTTGCCCAGTCGAAAGGTTGAGACCAGAGCGGTAGTGTGGGAGGACTGTGCACTTGACCTCAGCCGGCGAGGGCGAAGCCCCGAGGCCCCAAACGCAGGGCTCGGCGGCCTTCGCCTCCTCGGGAGCTGGCTGGGAGCCAGGTCAGCGCTTCTGCCCGACTCTCACCCTAGGACGGGTGGGAGACCGCGCTGGAGAGCCCCGAGGGCCTGTTATTAGTGAGTCTGGGGTGCAGTGGCCGGGGAGGGGTGGTGGTGGGTGGGATTGTAAAAGGTACCCAGAAGGTTCCACGGGGGCCGCCAACGTTGGGAACCAGCGACTCCTTTCCGCCCCAGGGAAGCAAAATCCAAAGAGGCCTGGGTGGGAAGGGAGCGAGTGGGTCCCCTCCGGGGTGCAGGTGGCCTCGGACGGAGTCACAGGCACGCCCATAAGCATACACACACTCAGAGGGGCCCGCAGCATACATGCCCCCGCGCGCGCGCGCGCACACACACGCGCACACGCGCACACACACGCCTGCTCACGCGTTTGCCGACACTCACACCCACCTCGGCTGCCGACCTGGCGAGGGGGCGCGGATGCTGGCAGTGGGGTCCCGCCCCACAACCCCGAGGGTCTCCGGCCCCCAGCGGCCAGGGCGCGCGGCTGCTGGGTGACAGCGCGGCTCCTCCGAGCCTGGGGCGCCGTGCAGAGCCCCCGCCGGGCCGCGCGGCGCTCGCTCCGGCTCTTTGTTATGCTAATTCCCCTTCCCAGCTGGTGCCAGCTGCCTGCACAATGAGCGCCCCGAGCCCTCGCCAGCCCTCGCCAGCCAGGGAGTGGGGGCGGGGTGTGTGTGTGTGTTGTGTGTGTGTGTGTGACGGGGGTGTGTGCTCGGCGACCTGCGCTTTGGATCCCAGCTTCGCTCAGCCTGGTTGGGGGGTGAGCCGCCCCCCGCCCACCGCACCCCACCCCACCCCGACTTGTAAGCGGCTCCTTCCTCCCCCGCGTCCTCTCCTCCCCCACGCTTGCAGGGCCGCGCCCCTCGGGGCCTGCCGGGCATCCACTGATTCATTCCAGTCGTCCAGGCTGCCGCCTCCAGGTGCCAGGGCTGGATGAAAAGTAAAAGGCTCCTCGGCGGCCCGAGAGCCGTGTGGATGAAAGGGAAGCAGCCGCCTCCCAGACCACACAGCTAATCCTCCCATAAACCTCGAGCAAATAAGGGGAGAGGAAGAACAGGCCGGCTACAGATGTGGAGCCTCCGGGGATCCCCAAATTAAAACTCGAGCAGGGGAAGCACTTGGACCACCACCAAATGACACTAATTGGGTTATGGGACCATAATCTTGGCTCATGTGAAAAAACAACAACAACAACCAACAACAGTTACAGTCACAGCTGCAAGGGCTGTCTTCATAAAAAGAAGGGGGAAAGTCCGCTATTTTATTACTCGTAAACACGAGAGAGAAGAGGGTTCTCGGATCTCCTGCCTGCGTAGTGCAGGCAGGCTGGTTGCTTGAAGGGAAGGACAATCTTTGCATCAGGCGGAGCGGCGCTGTGCCTGGCTGGCTGCAAATGTAATAGGTTGGGGTGGGGGAGAGACCTCTCTGGGAAGGGGGAGGGTACGTGTACTGAGACGCCGCGGGGGAGCGTGGCGTATCTGCAGGAATGTATTTCAGGCAATTGGTTAGCAGCCATATGCAGAAAACAATCATCTGGACCGGAAAACTCAAGAGATTTATTCTTTAAGAAACATCCCAAAGCAATGTCTTGCGTTCACGGGGCGGGGAGGCGAATAATAAGGGCATCCTGGGGAAGGAAAGGAAGGAGTGAGCCGATACAAAATTCTAGTGAAAATCTTCGGAAAGCTCTCTGGTTGTTTTGAGTCCCTGCTGTTAAGCCAGAGGAGACCCATCTTGGAGGCCCTTTGAGGGCAGCCTCATCATTTGACAGATGGGAAATTAAGACCCAGAAAAGTTAGGGTATTATAGATGGTTAGGCAGCTAGTGGGTAGCAGAGGGAGTAGTTAAATCCAGGCAAGAACCTGTCCCCTAACTCCTAATCTAGAGCTCTCAACATTAAGTTGGTTATAATTTTATGATTAAGAAACAGCAGTCATTTGGTCAGAAACCAATCCAAGGGACTGTAAGAAAACAAGAAGTTACACCATTTTAGAATGATTGAGTTAAACCTTGTCAGCTCTATAGTGACAGTAAGAACTGGAAATCAATCAGTTCTTGCAAATTCCATCCCAGGGTTCTTCTGAGCCTTTATCTCTTCATTCATCAGCTATTACAACACCTGGATGGACCTGTGGCCCCAAGATTTCCTTATGGGTCCTTCCTGTGCAGGATTAGTGCCATTTCCAGATAGATACATGCCCCCTGACCCCGTGCTTCGTGTCCCTTGCATGTTGTCATCTGGGCTAAAAGCAACTAGGTTAAGGATGGAGTAGTTAAAGTTCTAATCGACTGTCCTTATTGGTAGGAATCCTACTAATGGAAACAACTAAAAATCTACTCCAGCTGCTGAGTTGCCAAGCATGGGGAGAACAAGAGTCTGGGGCTGGCCAGCCTAAGGCGTCCTGCGGCTCCCACCCTCCCCCATGCCCCTTTCAGCTGTTTGCTGGCTCAAATGACAGCTTCTGGTGTCACCCAGGAGATCCTAGAGCCCGGCTGGGTAGGAGAAAAATCTGTCCCAGAGAAGTTCTGGAGCCATCATAGCACAACACTGCATTTTCTCTCATTCTGGCACCAATTTCTGTTTCTCAAACAATATGGTTCAGTTTTTGTGGTCATTTCAGTCCTCACAACCTACCAGCATCACTACAGGTACACCTGACCTTTTGGGAAAATCTATACTCTTGGAATATTGAGAGAGAGAGAACTGTAATTTTTTAATACAAAACCCTATTTGCATTTAAGTCATCAGTTAAGACTCTGAGTTTATAGACAACATAGGGAAAATACGAGATTTTGAAGTAGGGACAAGCACTCTTTAGCTGAACTTTTTAAACATCGTAAGTGGAAAATTTCATAGTTTTTTTTATAACTACTTTGAGGCCACATCCTCAATGTTATAATTATACAGAAAATTCTGCTTTGGCCTCCATGATCAGATACAGAACCATGAGGAATAATGCTGGTCTATTAATAAATCTATTTACTCAATACTGTATTTTTTTTTTTTTCTGAGTAAAACTCAGGTCTAAGAGAATCATTCAATATAGTGGTTGGATAAACTTGATCTTTGGCAAATCCTAGGGTTGAGTCAGAGGTTAGTGGTTTTTAATCTTTTCATTTGTAAAGGATACCTCTTACTCCTTTCCCATAGCCAGTGTTCCAAAAGAGTCTATCCTCAAAATAAATTGCATTTATTAAAGATAATGCCTTCATGTTTTGAGTTTCTTCTCAGTCTGATCTGTGTTAACTCAGAGATGATTTAATTCTAACCAAAGGTAAAGAAATAGGACAAGGTACAGGAATGTGACTATTTCCTGCGCAATTGTTTATTAGAAACATTATGATTTCAAACAAGCTTTTGAAATATTAAAAATATCTCAGAAACACCAATGACTACTTTCCTAGCTGTCTAAGGGTCCTGGGTTCGCAGGTTTGACTAGGTTCGAAGGTTTGACACCATCCCCTATGTAATTTCAAATTTGCTGTACAGAATCTAGGAGGCAGAATACTTCCCCCAAAGAGAGGATGTGGTATTGCCACCTCTAGCCTTCAAGGGATCCCGGCACATTAGTGGAGAAGTTATGGAAGCTCTCTGTTTTACTTCCATAATGTGTACCCAGGCAAAGTCAAGCCCCTTCCCTAATGTTAAAGTCTTGAATCCTGACAACCTGACAAGGTGGGTACGGCATGCCATCCCATTTTACAGACAAGAAAAGTGAGGTACTAGGAAGCAAAATGGCTTGCTGACCAAGGCCAAGTTTCCACATTGCATTACATTAGCAGAGCTGGAATTTGTGTTTGGGGAGTTTGACTCCAAATCCCACTCTCTTAACTCTGTGCTACATTCCAGTTTCACAAAGACAGTTTGGTGGGTTGTCTGAAAAGCACAGCATCTACAGGCGTGCAGAACAACAATGAGAACCCCTCCCAGCTCCCTGAAAGGACAGACTAGCCATTTCTCTCTTCTTGAAAAAAACATTAAGGAAATCCTTAGGTCCCTTAAATGGTTTTTCCTGTCTTTATAAAGAGGTTTGACCCCTCCCCCCAAATCGCCTTCTTTCCTTTTTAATCTTCAGACTGCTCCTTAAAGAAAGTGAGCACACACTGCACGCAGAGGGCTGCACTCCTCAGACTTCATCCCCTCCACTCCATGAGAGATCAGCTCCCCAACCTGTTGCTGAAATCCCTTGCCTTGTGCCTGTCATTCTCCATCTTTTCCTTATTATGCAGACAGGGGTGGTATGAGTTTGGAGGATGGTATAGATGCCAGGGTGCTGTGCCAGGTACATTTCAGAGAGATCTGCTCACTTCTAGATGGCCAAAATACCAGGGCTATGTCACATCTGAACTGAACTGAGCTTAGCACATTGCAGTTGCCTCAGAAGACATCTGCAGAAAAGCACCGTGTCTAGAAATATCCAGGCTGGGTTCAGGTGAGAGCAGAGCAATCTGACAGTGTCATGGAGAATCACACCTGATGCCTGGACTCAGCTGCTCCCATGGAATAATCTGGATGGTGGTAATGTTTGTTGAGAGCCAGCCCCCTTCCTCAAGGTTCTGCTGTTTACCCACTGTCTTGGGCTTCCCTGGTGGCTCAGACAGTAAAGCATCTGCCTGCAATGCGGGAGACCCGGGTTCAATTCCTGGGCCAGGAAGATCCCCTGGAGAAAGAAATGGCAACCCACTCCAGCACTCTCGCCTGGAAAATCCCATGGACAGAGGAGCCTGATAGGCTACAGTACAAGGGGTCACAAAAAGTGGGACACGACTGAGTGACTTCACTTGGGATCTCAGCAAGAAGCAAGGTCACAACTTGCATCTCTGCAAGTTCTTTTTTTTGTGTGTGTGTTCTCCCCCCAAGATACGGCATTTTATAAGGTTTCACAATTTCAAATCAAGGCAATAGTTGCCTTGAAAGGTGTTGAGAAATATGGGAAATTTCATGAGAAATGACTAGTTTCATCTCTGTATGTTCCATCAGTTTCATTGCGGTCAAAAGCAGGTGTTTCCAGGCTGTGAATAAATGGTTTGCATTTTAAAAATTAACAAATTGGACCAACACCAAGGGAAAAAAAAAAAAAAACAGCCATAGACAGCCCACCAGAGAATTGTTTACCAAAGAAGAAGAATCTCATGGTGATGGTTTGCAAACACCACCAGACTAGCTTGTGTAAATTCCCTTCGTTTAGTCATCGCTCTTCAGCCTGTCACAGATAGTGAAGGGAAATGCAGAAACAGGAAATTACAGACTATTTTAAACAGCATGTTTTATTAAACTCACTTGCTGCTGCACTTTATGGCAGGATGCGAGATTCAAGTGTTCATAACTTACATCTTTGCAAGCGCGTTTCCTAAGTGAATTCTCCCGGCTAAAATATGGCAAGTACACAGGGCTGGAAGCAATCTCTCAACTAGTAACTGTTCACCTCAGGTTAGGTAGCTACATCACATAAAATGGAGAAGTTTTAGCCAAGGGAAGAGATTATACCTTGCTTATTCGCTATACTATGTAACTCTAAGAAAGCACCGGAGGCATTGTGTAGTTCATTTAAAAGATCCTTAAGCATTTATTTTAAACCACAGAATCAAAACACAACAATCTTAAAATGAATTCCTAGAAAACCTATATTGTCTCTTTTATTATTTAAATGTTGATTTCATTCTTATCTTCATGGGACATTTCTGCATCTAGTTTAAACCATCATGAATGCCATGCCAAATCCTTGTTTTTGAAAAGGGCTAGTAAAACTGGCAGAATGTGATTGCACTGACTACAAATTTCAGGGGGGCTGTCATCAAAATGGATGTGAACAACTAATTATTTTCAGAAACGTTTTTTGCTCATAGTTTGTTTGAAGGATATAAAAGCTTAGCTGCATTGCAAACATCCTCATATCCCTGCCTGATATTTATTGTGAGTTTGACACCTTTTAACCATGTTTTCTGCAAGTCGTTCTTTGCTGTGGATATACAGAAAGGAAGTACTCAAGGAAAGCCATAATACAAGTTCACATTTGGAGGGCGGGTAGCCATGCTTTGATGAAGTTACCTATGAGCTCTAAAAGCAAAGACCTTCCATGTGCTTGCTTCAGCATCTATGTAACAAAGTAGCAGTTAAGATGTTCAACATTTCCATTGTCTTCAAATATCAGGCGAAGATGCTTGACGAAGATGCTTGGCGAAGATGCTTGACCCTAATTATTGACTGCTGTCAACTAGTCATTTATTTTCACCTGGTTTAACTTTTTCCTACTTTTCCCCCAGGTTCCTGTCCTTACAGTCTTATCCCCTTCAAGGTGAACTATAGAATCATAGGATTTCCTTTGCCCTTCTAAAGAGCCTTTGCCACGCTCTCATCTACAAATCACCCGCTTGAAGAGAGGAAGGACCAGAGGTGGCGGTTAATGATTTGGTTAAAGACATGCACCTAGGTGCCTAGGGGAGTAGCAATCAAAGGCAAACTTCGGGGAGCTGAGCCATTTTCTTGAATGAAGATTTCCCCTCATTTAAATTTTAAAAGTCTGGATTCTGGCCCTATGAGATTGTCCTTAAAGCAAAGAAAGCGGAGTATTATTTCCAGGTAGAGAGACAGTGGTGTGGTGTGGAGGGCAGTCTTAGCTTTTCCCATCTCTGAGGATATAACTAGAGAACCCAATTCAGAGGCTTAACTTAAAATGAAGGGGAGCCTTGTCCACTCAGGAAAATCTAAGTTAATATCTCTTGAGTAGATATCACACAGGAGGCCATAATGCTTTCGTAACAACACTAGGAACATTTTTGATACTTGGATGGATGTTTAGGGATTATTTTTTTCTTTACAGAAAATGTATTCCTTGAAGTATGCTGGAACTGTCCTACGCTCAAAAACTTGATTACGAACTATGATGCATTTTAATGCTACTGGATTCAAAGGCAGGTCTCATTCTTCAGAGAAGCATTAGTGCGTTCTCTAGAAAATCACCAACTCCATCATTTCACAGCTTTGGCCACCATTATCTGGTAACACTGGGCTGAGGCAGGGGTGGGGGGGTAGGGGGGTGAGGGGTGGAGGGGGTTTAAAAACAAAAGTCCTTTCTTTCATATTCAAATTTCCATGATGTAGTATGTTCATAATAAGAATGCTGCTTTTGGCAAATTACTTTCCAACTAGCTTGCCCACTCCCTTTAAAAAGATATTTTTGGCCACACCAGATGGCATGCAGGGTCTTAGTTACCCTGCCAGGGATTGAACCTCACCCCTGCAATGGAAGCAGAGTCTTAACCACTGGACCACCAGGGAAGTTCCATGGCCACCTCTTTTATCAAGTGCAATATTAGCTTCGAAGAATAACAATACAGAATTAAATGGAATACCTCCACAGCTGTTTTAACCACTTATATATGACAACTGTCAATTGACAATCTGACAATTCAAAAATAATCAGGATTCAATATTTATGACTTCATATTATGCTATCTTTTTTCAGAAACTTTACAAAAGCTAAAAAATCTTCAGATCCTTTAAGATAAAACCTTATCCACCACCAACCAAGTCATATATTAACACTATGCTCTTAAATCAACAGAAATCTAAACCTACAAACTAGGACCATTCTAAAACACCTGTTGGATGGGCCTCTCAAAAAGCACTAACTCTGAAAATGCCTGTGTGGCCACTGTCCATGACAATTTCTAGCAACTTTGAGTTTTTCTTTTAAAGGAGAACGAGCAACGGAAAAGAGAAACAGCCAACAGTCATTAAAATACGAAAATCTGAATGAATTTTTATCATTTTAATAAATATATATCAAGAAAACCTCACTTTGTTACAACACATTCATATACAAGCATCTATCATCTAAGTTTTCAACATCAAATGTTTATCAAATATTGAAAATAAAGGACAAAACATCACTAGACTATTCAGCCATAACACAAGAACGGGTTTTAAAAATTGGTCCTTGTGGACATTGTCCAAATGACGATCCTACTCATACACTGTATGAATGAGACCTATATTTAATATTAATAGCAATAATAAAAAAAAGCGTTATCTTGGAGAAACGGGGAGGACTTATTTCCTCCATTTGGAATTTGGTTCCTGTGAAGTATTGTGTAAGGAGGCCCAAATCAGTCAGTAACCTCGGAAATGGAAATAGAGTTTAGCAGGAGGAGTTAGCTGGCACAGAAGGAAGGATGGTCAGAGGGGCCCCTCTGAATACTTTTGCCAATGTACACGTGAAAAAAAACGACCGAGAAAAATGTTGGCCAAAGACATAGGAGCTTTTGCCGACCAAGTCCCATTTCTCCAAAATAACTTTCCCCAAATGAAAATCTTTACATTCTTTAANTAGGGGGGTGAGGGGTGGAGGGGGTTTAAAAACAAAAGTCCTTTCTTTCATATTCAAATTTCCATGATGTAGTATGTTCATAATAAGAATGCTGCTTTTGGCAAATTACTTTCCAACTAGCTTGCCCACTCCCTTTAAAAAGATATTTTTGGCCACACCAGATGGCATGCAGGGTCTTAGTTACCCTGCCAGGGATTGAACCTCACCCCTGCAATGGAAGCAGAGTCTTAACCACTGGACCACCAGGGAAGTTCCATGGCCACCTCTTTTATCAAGTGCAATATTAGCTTCGAAGAATAACAATACAGAATTAAATGGAATACCTCCACAGCTGTTTTAACCACTTATATATGACAACTGTCAATTGACAATCTGACAATTCAAAAATAATCAGGATTCAATATTTATGACTTCATATTATGCTATCTTTTTTCAGAAACTTTACAAAAGCTAAAAAATCTTCAGATCCTTTAAGATAAAACCTTATCCACCACCAACCAAGTCATATATTAACACTATGCTCTTAAATCAACAGAAATCTAAACCTACAAACTAGGACCATTCTAAAACACCTGTTGGATGGGCCTCTCAAAAAGCACTAACTCTGAAAATGCCTGTGTGGCCACTGTCCATGACAATTTCTAGCAACTTTGAGTTTTTCTTTTAAAGGAGAACGAGCAACGGAAAAGAGAAACAGCCAACAGTCATTAAAATACGAAAATCTGAATGAATTTTTATCATTTTAATAAATATATATCAAGAAAACCTCACTTTGTTACAACACATTCATATACAAGCATCTATCATCTAAGTTTTCAACATCAAATGTTTATCAAATATTGAAAATAAAGGACAAAACATCACTAGACTATTCAGCCATAACACAAGAACGGGTTTTAAAAATTGGTCCTTGTGGACATTGTCCAAATGACGATCCTACTCATACACTGTATGAATGAGACCTATATTTAATATTAATAGCAATAATAAAAAAAAGCGTTATCTTGGAGAAACGGGGAGGACTTATTTCCTCCATTTGGAATTTGGTTCCTGTGAAGTATTGTGTAAGGAGGCCCAAATCAGTCAGTAACCTCGGAAATGGAAATAGAGTTTAGCAGGAGGAGTTAGCTGGCACAGAAGGAAGGATGGTCAGAGGGGCCCCTCTGAATACTTTTGCCAATGTACACGTGAAAAAAAACGACCGAGAAAAATGTTGGCCAAAGACATAGGAGCTTTTGCCGACCAAGTCCCATTTCTCCAAAATAACTTTCCCCAAATGAAAATCTTTACATTCTTTAAAACCTTATTGATCACCACATCGTGTATTAACATTGTGCTTCGTAATCAACAGCAAAAGTCATATATAAAAAACCACATGCTTTTATAATCTAAACAAGTGAAATGATGCAAAACAGATTAAGTATGATGCATGCTACTGGTTCATGAACTTCATTGGACAAGAAAACAAAACAACCCAAAACCCAGAAAACCCAAACCCCAGCAACAGACCGTTGCCATAGAAAAGCTTGAGCAGCTAGTGCTGGTCTCTAACAGCTCTCTCTATTGTTTCCTCCATCCCTTTCTAAAAATGCCAAATCCAAAAGCAATTGGGCATCAAAACATAAAGGAAGAATAGAGATGTTGAATCAAAAGTTGAACGCAATAGTTCGACATTAAAGATTTCCAAACAATATTGATCCACCCTGTGTTTGTATTTTTTTTTTTTCCTGTTTGTTAAATCCCTGCTGTACTCTGATTTATCCTTAATTTTCACACTGGCAAAAATTAAGATAAAGTAAGGCACCAAAAATCGCCCTGTATAACACCTTTCTAAAAGCCTCATCACCCATCACAGGCAAGCCAGGAACTTGCAGGGATCACCCTCGACTCATATCCTTGACTATTGCCCCTGGTCATAAGTTTTATTTCCTCCTATCCTATTTTCCTCTGTCACACAAGACGGTTGAATCCAAATATTTAACAGCACCAGGAAGCCATTTCTTCTAGCTCCCTGTCCTCAGTCTTTTATTCAGAAAAAAATACTGTATCATCGAGAAGCAGCAGACATCCTTTGCTGGTTATATTGATTTGCTTACCAAATAACTACCTAATTAACTGGCAAACAGGTAGAAGGTTCATCGCTAGTGACAGGCTCCTTGCGGGTTGTGGAAACAGCACAAGGGCACACTGTCCCCCAGTCTAATCTGCTGAACTTCTCGGTAAGAAAACTAAGATATACGTTTAAGCGTTAAGTCAACTGTCTTCTCGGTCACGTCACCACATTTATGAGTAGCTTGCCGATGCCCACAATACAGATGTTTTATGCAATCTGCTCTCCAGGCATTTAAACGACATGGCATGTTCATGGCATAATTGTATCAGTTGTACAAAACTATAAAATCCATTCAAAATGAAACTGATGAGAGCTAACTGGTCATGCTGTGCATGCTTCAAAGTTTGCGTGAGACGATGGCTCATATTTGACTTCCCTTGCTGCAGCACAGTTTGTTACTCGGTGAAGGCTCCTTTTTCCTTAAGCACTTTTTCCAAGACTCACTTACATTGCTTTTTTCGTTATATCCAGTCTCAAAATAATCATAAAATTGGCCTTTGCCCTCAAAAGCAAGGTCGTTGCCCACAGGTCCATGGCTCGGGGGGCCAGTATCCCTGTTGGTATCATCATTTACTTTCTCATCATTTAATTTGGCCTTTTCCTGAACACCAAGTGACCGGACGTTAGTAACAAAGATTTCACTGGCAGGTATCTGGCCATCACCCTTGTAAACAGGTGCGGCGCCTGTATCAAAATCCACCTGGTGGGAACAGCTCGGTAAAGGCAGAGGGGGAGAGGAAGAGGAAGGTGAGGAGGGGGAGGAAGAGGAGGCAGTGGTGGAGTCACTTCCGACGTTAGCATTGACCGAAAGGGGTAAATTTAGGTAGTGGCCACCACATTCCTGGTACAAGCAGCAGGCATGAAACTTTTCACACTCCTCTTTGGCCATCCGAGGTCGTTTCCGGTAAGGACAGTCTTGAGCCATAAACCACTCCTGGGCAGAGGCGCCATTGAGAGAGCAGGCAGGAAAGCACCAGTTATTCTGCATTACAATTTCTCCATGGATCCTTTTCATCAGATTGTTTATAAGGACAGATCTTCGGAGGTACACTTCAGGATCATCGATAAACTTTAGCTTTTCTAAGGACATATAAAGGATGTGGGCTCGCTCCTCAAAGATTGAGATGGTCTAAAAATCAAAAAGGGAAGAGAAAGCTTAGGAAATGGCCTTTATTAAAATATCATCCCAGCATATTTCTCTCTTGGCAGTTTCTGGGCCTGGGGATGCTGTGGTCTGGTTTCCCTTGGGGTCATTTAGCGATGCTCTCTGGGGGCTGCTAATGTCTCCCCTTCCCAGCAGAATGGCTGGTGACGTTGAGCACTGGGGAATCCAGCCACAACTCAGACCTCAGCAGGGACAGGTCAGGATGTCCGTTCTTTTATGGTGCAGTGAGGGGGATGGCCAAATGCACAAAACTAACCTGTGCTGTTAGAAGTGAGGGGGAGTTTCTTTGGAGAGCTGAGAAATGGTGACTAGAGAGGGATACTAGGGAGACTAAGTTGCTGGTTACATTGTTTCTTAATCTGGATGCCAGTTACAGGGCTATTTCACACTTTGTGAAATTCATCAAGCTGGACTCATGACACTTGGGCCTTAATGTGCCTACTAAATTGCTTCACTCCTGTCTGACTCTGCATCCCTACAGACTCTTTGCAACCCTCTGGACCATAGCCTGCCAGGCTCCTCTGTCCATGGGATTTTCCAGGCAAGAATACTGGAGTGGGTTGCCATGCCCTCCCAGGGGATCTTCCTGACCCAGGGATCGAACCTGCGTCTCTTAGGTCTCCTGCATGAGCAAGTGGGTTCTGTACCGCTAGTGCCACCTGGGAAACTCTGGGCCTTTATGTGTGTGTATACAAATACACATACACACACACACACTCATCTATTCCATGTCAATAAATGCTTTTTAGAAGATGCCAAGGTGCAGGTCTTCATAAGCATATTTCAAACCCTGGCAAGACATCAGGAGCATGAGCTCACAGTTCCTGTGCTGTTTTTCTGGGTTTCATTCTTGCAATTATCTCTGCCTGACAGAGGGACAAAAATAAGGAAAGAGGTTCAAACCCTAAAGGGAACTGCTGGTTGCAGGGCCACAGTAGGCTTCTTCTAGAATGGGGCAGGAGAGATGCAGAGTGGAAATCAGAGGACTTGCTCCCAGGTTGTGTGATGCCATTACTGTGTGATGGTTGGCACAAACTGGCAGCAGTTTGGAAAACTGCTACAGCCACAGCACAGAAACCAAAATGGACATAAAATGCTTCCGTCCTGGGGCCCAGCTCTTCCAGGTCATTAAAAAAAAAAAAAAAAAAAAAAAAAATAAACTC
>SJYA01004189.1:3797-37362 GCA_006410615.1 Neotragus moschatus
GAAAGTGGGGGGGGGGGGGGGGAGGGGGCGCGCACAAGGCTTTCGCGATCATAGTTCCCTGACCAGGGATGGAACCCATGCCTCCTGGCAAGCAAAGTGCAGGGTCCTAACCACCGGAACCACCAAGGAACTCCCTGGGCTTCCATTCTTGATGTCTGTACATCTGTGATTGTTTGGTTTGCTCCTCTGGGTACACCGTATCATCTCACTAGATCTATTGATAGTAAGCGACATGTTTTTCTAATAACTTTCAAGGTTAAGCAGGAAATCAATTTGCAGATAGACACAAATCATATTAAGAAACTAACAAAGCAAAGAATTAAGATCCAGGAGCCAAATAAGATACAGACTCATGCCCTCAATGATCATCAATTTTGCTGCTTAATTTTAATTCATAATGCTGATGAGAGGGATTGATTTTAGCGTCATCTGCTCCTGGTTAAGACCCAGAAAAATTTAAAATAGCTGGTTCCGTATTCAGCTTATCTTCAGTTCAGTACAGTCGTATCCAACTCTTTGCGACCCCACAGACTGCAGCACGCCAGGCTTCCCTGTCCATCACCAACTCCCAGAGCTTGCTCAAACTCATGTCCATCGAGTTGATGAGGCCATCCAACCATCTCATCCTCTATTGTCCCCTTCTCCTCCCGCCTTCAATCTTTCCCAGCATCAGGGTCTTTCCCAATGAGTCAGTTCTTCGAATCAGGTGGCCAAAGTACTTAACTTTCAGCTTCACCATCAGTCCTTGCAATGAATATTCAGGACTGATTTCCTTTAGAATGGATTGGTTTGATCTCCTTGCAGTCCAAGGGGACTCTCAAAAGTCTTCTCCAACACCACAGTTCCGAAGCAGCCATTCTTTGATGCTCAGCTTTCTTTACGGTTCAACTCTCACATCCATACATGATTACTGGACACACCATAGCTTTGACTAGACGGACCTTTGCTGGCAAAGTAATGTCCCTGCTTTTTAATATGCTGTCTAGGTTGGTCCTAGCTTTTCTTCCAAGGAGCAAGTATCTTTAATTTCATGGCTGCAGTCACCATCTGCAGTGATTTTGGAGCCCAAGAAAATAAAGTCTCTCACTGTTTCCCCATCTATTTGCCATGAAGTGATGGGACCAGATGCTGTGACCTTCATTTTCTGAATGTTGAGTTTTAAGCCAACTTTTTCACTCTTCTCTTTCACTTTCATCAAGAGGCTCTTTAGTTCTTCTTTACTTTCTGCCATAAGGGTGGTGTCATCTACATATCTAAGGTTATTGATATTTCTCCTGGCAATCCTGATTCCAGCTTGTGCTTTACCCAGCGGGGCATTTCACATGATGTACTCTGCATATAAGCTAAATAAGCAGGGTGACAATATACAGCCTTGAGGTACTCCTTTTCCAGTTTGGAACCAGTCTGCTGTTCCATGTCCAGTTTTAACTGTCCACATCGTGACCTGCACACAGATTTCTCAGGAGGCAGGTATGGTCGTCTGGTATTCCCATCTCTTTAAGAATTTCCCAAAATTCTTAGAAGGCAAAAAAGCCCAATTCATCTTAAAGAATCAAGTAAGTAGCACATCATTATTTAATAATGCTTTGTCTATTACCTTCATGGAGAAGGAAATGGCAACCTACTCCAGTATTCGTGCCTGGAGAATCCCATGGACAGAGGAGCCTGGTGGGCTACAGTCCACCGGGTAGCAAAGAGTCAGACACGACTTAGCGATTAAACAACAATTACCTTGAACTTCAGCAAGAAGACCTCAGACATATATCATTTTAAAACAGAAAATGTTCGGTTTTGGCAAAATGCAGTTCTGTTTGAAACGAATTTCAGGTAGAGAGCAAAGATCAAACGCAGGGGTATACCTTTAGGGTGACTTCATGTGTAGACCTTTGAACCAGTGGGCTCCCCAGCACCCGATCATAGGAACCGCCAAGTGTCTGCTGGGACCTGCCTGGTGAGAAACGAGATTGAAAAACAGAAAAAAAAAATAAACAAATAAACCTGAAAATTCTTTTGGGAATTGTTCACCTTTGATCTCTCCTATTCTTCTTGTCCTTTGTCATCTCAAACACGTGTTACTGTTTCACACCCTCTGTCTTCAACTTTTACACAAACTACGCAGTTTTATTTGTAACGTGAAAAAGGAAGTAATTAAAACCAGCCATCAGCATTGTGGTACATGCAGAGATTTACAAGGCAAAGGTCTCAAAGAAAGTAACAGTGGTTTTAGCGCAGACAAGGGTTCTGCTATCATTCAATGATAATGAACACCCACTTGCAACATCTTTGTTTTGGGGAGTGTATCATATGCAGTCAATAAATTAAACTGTACACACCCTGAAGAAAAGAAAGATGCTTCACAGAAAGTTTATAAAGAGCGCTTGGGCCAGTGTTACAATAATCATGCCTTGCATGTTTGTGTGCAGACATTCACTCAGTTACGTGCTCATGCAAACAGGGAAACATCAGAATCTTCCTCCCCCTTCTTTCGGCTTCCTAAAATAAAGCAAAAGGAAGCACTGACTACTAGGTCTCAAGTTTTCCTCCTACATTTCCATTTCAGAGCAGTTCTGTGCTTGCACAGATTTCTAAAGAAGCCAGGGGTATATCTCACAAGATAATCCTTCATATCACAAACTTGCTTTTTTCTGTCAATATAAATACAAAACAGTCAACCAGCATCTGTTTAAGGATATGTACCTCCTTCCTTACAAAATGTCTTTGGTTGTGAGTGAATCCAGGCTCCTACAGGGTTTAAATTATTCACATGCTCAAAAACTAAGGAAATTAAATGACTACCACTTTCTGTAAATTCTTGTTCAATAGTCTTCAGTGATATAAAAAGGTGCCAGGTTTAATGTAATTCAAATTCAGAAGCAGGGCTATGAATGAAGCCGTTTCTTATTAGTAAATTAATAAGAACCTCTTGAAAGGTTTTTAAGGAAATTCAAGGAAATTATTCCCACTGAGGTATGTTTATAGTTAGACTGTTCAAAGAAAGGAGATTAAAAAGATTCTATAAGCAGGTTCATAGGCTGTTAAGTTTCATTACAGTACATTTTTAAAACATCATAAGGATCTGTAAGATGAAAGTAATAACCAGAACAGCTGAAAAAAAAATCTACCACCGAAGGAAAATAAGATTTAAACAAAACTCCACAGCTGTTTGAACAGACATTTAAGGGCATTAGACTGAAGCAGGGACAAGGGAATATGGACTTTTCTTATAAAATAAAAATGCATTTCATTATGAAATAAATTCTGTAGTAGAGATGAAACAGGACAATACTCCTGAGAGTAACCTGATACAGAAAGCAACTGACTATTTTCAGGACTGTGTTGTAAACCCAAAATAGTCTTCTGATGAGATTGCTAAATACCATAAACTATCAAAATATGAGCAGATGTCACCACAATAAGCCCCAAATTGCTTGAAAATTAAAACATGAAGATCCACAATAATTCAATTAGGCAATTAATATATAAACAGCTCCTATTACAAGCTGTTCAGAAAAAAGAAAAAAAGCCTCCGTATTTAGTATCTGGACCTATTCTTTGGTCCAAAACAGATGGTAACTCACAAATTGAAAGTTATCTTTGATATAAGTTGTTAAATTCAATAAGAGTAATTATCATCGTCTCTGTGTGTTATAAACACACAAAACGTGAAATGTGACTTTGGTTAATGACTTTCTGGTTATGCAATATGAGAAATTAGTTTACTGCTAAAAAATAAGAAGTTAAAGTGAGAAATGTGACCTCCCAATACCTTGTCATTCTTGATTTTCCCATTATGAACAACCAAAGAGAACCCCTATCCATAAACTGTGCTGGCAAGAATTTATGGGACTGAAAAATATTTGTGGGATATGCAAATGATTTTAACAAATACAATATATTCCTTAATTCTCAAAGGTAAACATGAAAGGAAACTGACAGTGTGAGTCCCTCGGTCATGTTCAGTTCCTTGTGACCCCACGGAGTGTAGCCCACCAAGCTCCGCTGCCCATGGAATTCTCCAGGTAAGAATCCTGCAGTGGGTTGCCATTCCCTTCTCGGATTTAAGAAGGGAATGAATTGAATTGGACTGATTCCACTGAATCAATTGAATTGAACTGGATTCCATTCAATCCCAAGGGATCTTCCAGACCCAGGGACTGAACCTGGGTCTCCTGCATTGTAGACAGAGTCTTTACCGACTGCACCAAGTTACCCATAATAAAAACATGGAAGCAGTGATAACACAGGTGCTTTCAACCAGGGGTGGCTGTGTCCTCTGCCCCAGGGGACGCTAGAATATTAGGCAATGTCTGGAAACATTTTTCGGTTGTCACAACTGAAGGAGGGAAGCTACTGGCATAGTATCAACCATCTGCAACTCACAGAACAGTCTTCCACAGAGCAGACAGATCAGGCCCCCAAATGCTAATAATGCCCCAAACTATATTTTAATGGGACAGACTTCAGTGTTAGGCAGGTTAGACTACGGAAACAGAGTCCAAGATGGTAGTCAGAGGAAGGGACGACTAGAAGAACCATGTGCAGGGCAGACAAAGGAAAGGAAAAAGCCCACGAAAAGGAAAACTTGAGGCCTGCAATAAGAACTTCTCGGGGGGAGGAGGGGGAAGAAGCCTAACACGGCCCTTTCCCTGACTGGCTTGACCATACACCCTAATTGCATTCCCTTCCCTGATTGGTTGCAGACACAAGCCCGATTTTGCAAGGGGAAATAGCCAGTGGAGCCCGAGGAACCGCCAAGGGGAAGAGAAAAATGGAAACCTAAAATTGAGACCAGACCACTCCAACTGGTGTGGGTCCACTCTCCTGTCTGAAGACTGTCCTGGCATGTGGCTTGCTTAATAAATCCTGCCTGCTTGAGCTGTGTCGGTCTGTCATTTTAATTCTTTCCCACGAAGAGACAAGAATGGAGGGGGAAAAACCTACTTGACAGTAGACTCACCAAGTAGACACTTCTCTTCACGACTTCTGTCTTATTCTTACTGTGCAATGTTAGAAGTAACACTCTCACACGGGCCTTAGATTCAGAAAGGAGTACCAAGGGGACACTTTAGATTGTCACAATCTAAAATGGTTTACCGAGGTCAACTATGGATTCTGTATAGAGAAAATGGTTCACTAAGAGACACAAAAACATCAGATATCCAAGTGCAAAATAATTCAAGGCATTCAGTGAATTAAGAGCATGGGAATAACAATGAATTCTGGTAACATTCATTACAAGGGGCACATCTCCTGGTAGGCGAATGAGGACGCCACATGCTTCGAAGCACAGCCAAAAAAAAAAAAAAATTCTGATAAAGAAAAAATATTGAAGAGCAATGAAGCAAAATAATAGCCATTACAGAGGGAAAGTCTCTGGAAAAATAGGAATACCAAAACAGGCAAGGTTCAGCAGATAATCCCATCACTTAATGAGGCACAAACGAAACCAAGAAGAAACTGCATCATTCATTTGGAAGAAGAATATCCGTGTTTGCAAAAAAACATTAAAAAAAGAAAGAAAAATGGCTTTAACAAAATAAAGTTGAAATTTGAGTGGAAGGGCTTGAAAATCAAGTATAAAAGATTATGAGAGGAAGTTTATAGGCTTATCCTTTTCTGTAAATACACGTAACATGTAAACGTTTTCTGTAATACAGAGTCCTGAAAAAAGTTTAGCAAAATGTTGAAAATTTCTGATGCTTTGTAATGAATACTTGGAAGTCTATTATTCTCTTCATTTCTTTGTATGTTTGAAATCTGCCAAAGTAAAAGGGTTCTTTTTTTTTTTAATTCACATAAAAAGATCTGTGAATTTATTGATTTGCCCTTGTTATTTATGAGGCTGGAAGCTACTTTGAAAGCGAGAACAATGCCTTATACCATCTCTTTATACTTCACTGTGGCTAATATACTACTCTACATTCAGGGATAAACAACTCAGCAGGGTAGGTTGAAATGTTAAAAACAAAATGTCTTTTTTGGGGGGGAGCCTGATACAGTTAAGTGCCTTCTAGCTCTGAGATTCCATGGTATCCAGTTTCAATTTATCTGCTTAACTCTTAACTCACCAAGATACCAAAAATTACCTGGCCAGGTGATCAAGTAACATGTTAATAAGTCTTTTCCAAAGCACAGGTGAAGAGATTCCAAGTTTGGCTTGTTTTTTTTTTTTTCAATCACAAACCAGCAAATTAAAGAGAGAAGGAAGCAACCTTTGCAGTACTGTCAGGGGTCTAACACCCTGATTTCAAGCAGTTTATGTCTGAGTTCCCTCCAATATTCACGTAAACATCCATGATTAATGAGAAAGTAGAAAAGAGCCTCCTCCCAGAGGAAAGAACCAGGGAACTGGAGCTTTGAGAAGAGACTAACATGTGACTTGACTGATACACTGGAAAGATAAGAGGAAAGCGGAAGTGAACTCACAAGATTTTTTGCACAAGTAAAGGAAACCATAAGCAAAACAAAAAGACAACCTACAGGCTGGGCTGCAATTCAACAGGGCTCAGTTTCCAAAACACATGAATAGCTCATACAACTCAGTAACAGAAAAGCAAACAACTCCACCAAAAAAATCACCAGAAGACCAAAGTAGATGCTCCTCCAAAGAAGACATACAAATCGAGAAGATGCTCGATGTTGCTAATCACTGGACAAATTCAAATCAAAACTACAAAGATGCATCACGTCACACACACACAGGGCCACATGGCCACCATCAAAAAGTCTACGGATAATAAATGCTGGGGAGGGTGTGCAGAGAAGGGAACTCTCGTACCCTGTCGGCAGAAATGCATTTGGTATGGCCCCTATGAAGAGTGGTGTGCTGCTGCTGCTAAGTCACTTCAGTCGTGTCCGACTCTGTGCAAGCCCATAGACGGCAGCCCACCAAGCTCCCCCGTCCCCGGGACTCTCCAGGCAAGAGTACTGGAGTGGGCTGCCATTTCCTTCTCCAGTGCATGAAACTGAAAAGGGAAAGGGAGTCGCTCAGTCGTGTCTAACTCTGTGCAACCCCGTGGACTGCAGCCTATCAGGCTCCTCCGCCCATGGAATGTTCCAGGCAAGAGTACTGGAGTGGGGTGCCATCGCCTTCTCCAGAAGAATGGTATGGAGGCCCCTTAAAAAAACTCAAAGCAGAATTACCATCAGTTCAGTTCAGTTCAGTTGCTCAGTCGTGCCCAAAGGATTCAGCAGTCCCACTCCTGGGTCTGCTGCTGCTGCTGCTAAGTCACTTCAGTCGTGTCTGACTGTGCGACCCCATAGATGGCAGCCTGGGTATATATTTAGAGAAAACCCTAATTCTAAGAGATACATGCACCCAAATATTCACAGCAGCACTTTTCACAGTAGCTAGGACGTGGAAGCAGCCCGAATGTTCACTGACAGATGAAACGGCAAATGGGTGGAATGTTGTTTAGTCTATCATGTCTGACTCTTCTGTGACCCTATGGACTGTAGCCCACCGGGCTCCTCTGTCCATGGGATTCGCCAGGAAAGAATACTAGAGTGCGTTGCCATTTCTTCCTGTAAGGATCTTTCTGACCCGGGGATCAAATCCACAGCACCAGCATTTGCAGGTGGATTCTTTACCAATGAGCCACCTGGGAAGCCCCAAAGGTGTGCTGTGTGTATATATATGTATATACGTGTGTGTGACTCAGTTGTGTCTAACTCTTTGCAACCCCATACACTGGGGTAGCCTGTCAGGCTCCTCTGTCCATGGGATTCTCCAGGCAAGAATATGATAGTGGGTTGCCATGCCCTTCTCCAATATATCCATATCCATCCATCCATATATATATATACACACACATATACAATGGAATATTACTCAGACATAAGAAAGGATGAAATAATACTATTTTCAACAACATGGAGATTATTGTATGAAGTCAGACAAAGGCAAACTCATCACTTACATGTGGAACTTAAAATATGACACAAACGATCTTAGTTACAAACCAGAAAGACTCACAGACATAGAAAACAAATTTATGGTTACCAAGGGAGACTGGGGAGGGGATAAGCTCGGACTTTAGGACTAGCAGACACAAGCCGCCGCCGCTGCTGCTGCTGCTAAGTCGCTTCAGTCGTGTCCGACTCTGTGCGACCCCACAGACGGCAGCCCACCAGGCTCCCCCGTCCCTGGGATTCTCCAGGCTACTATATATAAATCAGATAAAAAACAAGGTCTTTCCGTGAAGTCCAGGGAACTACAGTTAATACCATATAATAGGCCATAATGAAAAAGAAAACTAACCATAAAAACGGCTTATACATAGTTCCATCTACTGTGGATCTAAGTGCCTTAAAGGTATGTAATCCTGCTAACAAATAATGACAGAATCCTTCCTACCAGAATGTCACAACACGTTTTCCACGACGAGCTCAGGTACCACCACGAGCAGTGTCAGGCCAGGGCCTCACACACAGGAAATCATCACGTTCTTGCCATGATGCCTTCCTGGCCGAGCTGCAGGCAGCAGGAAGTTTGTGAATCACTGTCCTTCTCTAGGGGCTTCCTGGTGGCTCAGCTGGTAAAGAATCCGCCTGCGATGCTGGAGACCTGGGTTCCATCCCTGGGTTGGGAAGACCTCCTGGAGAAGGGAACGGCTACCCACTCCAGTATTCTGCCCTGGAGAATTCCAGAAGTCCATGGGGTCGCGAAAAGTCAGACACAACTGAGTGACTTTCACTTTCACTTTCCTTCTCCGGCTTGTCTGTATACCTAGGTACTCCCCTAGAAAATGACACTCCGTGCTCAGCATGTAACTCTCCCAAACTTCGACTTTTCAGACACATGGTGAGATGTTCCTGACGACTTCCTGACAGATCTTGAACACACCAGTTGCTAGACAGGCTAATGAACAGAGGTTCTCCTGCTGGAAGACTATAGATTCCCCAAAAGAAATAAAAAACCAATGCGCATTTCTCTAGACTCTGGAAGGCTACAAGCTAAAGATGACAGCGCTTGACGAAAATGAATGCAAGTATGCCAAGATGGTAACGACTTACAAAAATAAACTCTACTTTTAATACCATAATAGTGTCAAGAAGTAGGGCAGTGCCACGTGAGCCTTCACCCGCTGGGAATTAAAATCAGGCCACGATGCTCACTTCTCTTTTCACTCACCCAACTAGGAACATGGGGACCGTGAGGTGAGAGGTCACAGTGCACTAATCAGTTCCTCATCTCCTACCCTCGCCTTCCTCTTTGAAAATCATTAATTTCTGGAACACTATTGAGATGGATTAGTTATTTTTTGTCCCTATACTAAAAGGGTACCCAATTCTCTTTATATGTAAACTGGCAGACAAGAGTAAAGGGATTCGTTCTTTGTTAAGAGTTCTATTTACGACGCGCACAAAAGGATTCTGTGTTGTTTCGTTCATGATAAACACTAATTATGTACATTAATTTCAAGGGGAAGAAAAGAGAAGGAAGGGAGAGGAAGGAAGGAGAAGGGGAAGGAAGCCGAAGGGGGAGGAAGGAAGGAGAAGGGGAAGGAAGCCGAAGGGGGAGGAGGATTGGGAAGGAAGGGGGAGGAAGGGGAAGGGGAAGGAAGGGGGAGGAAAGGGAAGGGGAAGGAAGGGGGAGGAAGGGGGAAGCTCAGTGTTTTGCATCCTCGATCAGAAGGCCCAAGGAGCGGGCATTTCCACAAAGGCACCCTCTACACGCGGAGTGCACCTCACATGCACAGACAGCAGAGGTAATGTTGCAGGATCCTTCACAGGCAATGTACTTGTACGGCGCTATTATTTGTCTAACTAGGCTACTCTGCTGACAATCCTCCCCTTTTCTGAAATCGAGTTTAAAAATCGGGAGACATTCAGGATATGATGACCAGAGGGAAAAAGTTCTAGACTGGTAAAGCAGGGGTGAGCACACTTTCTCGGCACGAATCTTGGACCCTTGACAGCCAAACTGAGTCTGCTACAACTGCTCACGCCTGCTTTAGCCGAAAAACAGCTGCAGATGGTACATAAATGGGTGTTGGATGTGCTTCAACACAACTTAAAAAAAAAAATAGACTGCAGGTGGGGTTGGCCTATAGGTAGGAGCCTGCTGATCCTCGCCTGACGGCAGTATCAGTAAAAACCACTCAGTCGTGTCTGACTCTTTGCGACCCCACGGACCATGTAGTCCATGAGATTCTCCAGGCCAGAATACTGGAGTGGGTAGCCTTTCCCTTCTCCAGAGGATCTTCCCAAACCAGGGATCGAACCCAGGTCTCCCACATTGCAGGCGAATTCTTTACTAGCTGAGTCACAAGGGAAGCCCAAGAATACTGGAGTGGATAGCCTTTCCCTTCTCTAGCGGATCTTCCGGACTCGGGAATTGAACCAGGGTCTCCTGGATTGCAGGCAGATTCTTTACCCACTGAGCTGTCAGGGAAGCCCAAGGCAATATCATGTTCATTTCATTAAGGTGTGCACTCCAAACTTCTTGTGTGCATATGTCCAACTCCTTGCGACCCCATGGACTGTAGCCCCACCAGGCTCCTCTGTCCATGGGATTCTCCAGGTAAGAACAATGGAGTGGGTTGCCACGCCCTCCTCCAGGGGATCTTCCTGACCCAGGGATCGAACCTGCATCTCTTCTGTGTCCTGCACTGGCATGGCAGATGGGTTCTTTACCACTAGTGCCCCCTGGGAAGATGACCCATACTACATTAAAACAGACAACTTTCTAATATCCTCAGGGTGACTTTAGACAATTAACATATGACAGAAGTGGTCTATTGGAGAAGTAAACAAGTCTCTGCCTTGTTTCTGGGAATGAGCACAGTGGAGGGGGTGCCGTTGGACTGAGGGATGGATTTCAGCCCAGGTTCTTGGGTCTCTGGGACACACACACACACACACACACGCCATGGGGAGCCTTCAGGACACTACTACAAATGCCCTTCTAGCTTAAGATGATGCTCTCAGAACCCAAGTGCAAAGTCTCATGAAACTTCCCAGTTCTTTCATGGATCGCATAAGTGTGAAACTGAACAGAATAAATCTCATCAGTGTGGAGATGACATCTCTCTCTCTCTTTTTTTTTCCCCCTCGTTAAACATGATTTTTAACAGGTTTCGTTTTTAGACTAGTTTTAGATTTCCAGCGAAAGGTACAGGAAGGTACACAGATTTCCTATATACCATTTGCCCCTACACAGGCTCAATTTCCCTGATTATCTAGGTCCCCCACCAGAGGGTCCATCTGTTACAACAGATGAGCCTACACTGACATTATCACCTGAAGCCCACAGGTTATATCAGCCTGTGGCACCTTCTATGGGTTTTGACGAATGATATAAACACACCTGAGCCTCCCAGGTGGCGCTAATTGTAAAGAACCTTCCCCCTTCAATGCAGGAGACGTAAGAGACGCAGGTTAGATCCCTGGGCCAGGAAGATCCCCTGGAGGAAGGCATGGCAACCCACTCCAGTATTCTTGCCTGGAGAAGCCCATGGACAGAGGAGCCTGTTGGCGTACAGTCCATGGGGTGGCAAGGAGTCAGGCACGACTGAGTGACTTTCACTCACTCAGTCAAGAAAACCCGATGCCTAGCAGACTGCTGGNCCCTGGAGGAAGGCATGGCAACCCACTCCAGTATTCTTGCCTGGAGAAGCCCATGGACAGAGGAGCCTGTTGGCGTACAGTCCATGGGGTGGCAAGGAGTCAGGCACGACTGAGTGACTTTCACTCACTCAGTCAAGAAAACCCGATGCCTAGCAGACTGCTGGGGTCGAAAGAAGTTAGACGGGACCGAAGTGACTTAGTACACACACACACACGCATAAAGACACGTCTCCACCACTACACCTCACGGCCCTAAAAGTTCTGTGCTCCAGGGGCTCATCTCCCCCTGTTCCCTGAACACTGGCAACCACTGATCTTTTCTGCTCTCTCTTAATTCTGCCTTTCCCAAAATGCCACAGTTCTCATTTATATATATATACCACGTGGCCTTTTCAGTGGCCTCTCTCATGCACTTATATACGCATTTCAGGTTCCTTTGTGTCTTTTTCTGGCTTTAACTCATTTCTTTTCTAGCACTGAAGACGGTGTCGCAGAGTCGGACACAACCGAGTCACTGAACTGAACTAATATTCCACTGTCTAGATGCACCATTCAAATACCTATCCATTCGCGTGTAAAAGGACATCATGGTTTCTCCCAAGTTTCGGCAATGATGAATCAAAGCTTTATAAACATAGGTGTGCAGGTTTTTCCTTTGGGTACATTAAAAAAAAAATGCCATTAAAATGATATTAAGTAAGCACTTGCCTGGTGGTCCAGCGGCTAAGTCTCCACGCTCTCGTTTCAGGGGGCCTGGGCTCAATCCCTGGTCAAGGAATTAGATCAAACATTTGCAAGTAAAGATTCTGGATGACGCAATGAAGCCTAAAGGCCCACAGTGTTGCAACTCAGACCTGGGCAGCCAAATAAATCAACACATTTTTAAATAAATTATCTAATTAACAGATATTCATGAGAAAGATTAAAAGAGGTTCTCAACTGCAGGCAACTGTGTCCCTGTAGGGTCATCAGTCGATGTCCGGAGATATTCCTCACTGTCTCAACTCTGGGGAGGGTCTCTGGCATGGAAGGGGTAGAGGTCAGACAAGACATTCCCACGTGAGAAAGGATTCTTGGGCCCCAAATGTAATTAGTGCTGAGGTTGAGAAACCCTGCTGTTGTTGTTCAGCCACTCAGTCCTGTCTGATTCTTTGCGACCCTCTGGACTGTAGCCTGCCAGGCTCCTCTATCCCTGGGATTCTTCAGGCAAGAATACTGGACTGGGTTGCCATGCCTTCCTCCAGGCGATCTTCCCGACCTGGGGATCGAACCCATGTCTCTTACGTCTCCTGCGTTGCCAGGCAGGTTCTTTACCACTAGCGCCACCAGGGCAGCCCTGAGGAACCCTGGTATGAGGATAAAATGATAACTGTCCCTAGGTCCACTCAGTCTCACCTCAGAGAGATTGCCTCTACTTCCCAGCTTCCCCTACAGTCCTACAAGTGCCCACCGTGTGGCACTCTGCCTTTTAACACAAATGTGGTCTGCCAACTATCCTTGAATTTGAATCATGAGAGGTGTGTGCCACTGGTTTTCATCACAAAAATCCTTCAACAGCAAGGCTGCTCAGTACCTGCCTACATAATATAACTTATCATCCACCTGTTCTCGCAGGAAGTGTACATTTTATCAAGTCCCTTTAGGTCCATGATATAACTTAACCATCACATCAGGTCCTTTCGTTATTCCCACTGTCTGGCTGAAAAAGGCCAAGTTCTAGAGAGTGTAAGTGAACAGAACGGTCTAGACGGGTTTTGCAGCTAGGAAATGGTCAAATTTGCCTGCTGTTGTTCAGATGCTCAGTTGTGTCTGATTCTTTGCGACCCCATGGGCTGCAGCACTCCAGGCCTCCCTGTCCATCATCAACTCCCGCAGTTTACTCAAACTCATGTCCACTGAGTTGGTGATGCCTTCCAACCATCTCATCCTCTGTCCCCTCGTCCTCTTGCCCTCAGTCTTTCCCAGCACCAGGGTCTTTTCAAATGAGTTGGCTCTTCGCATCAAGTGGCCAAATTACTGGAGCTTCAGCATCAGTACTTTCAATGAATACTCAGAGATGATTTCCTTTAGGATGGACTGGTTGGATCTCCTTGCAGTCCAAGGGACTCTCAAGAGTCTTCTCCAACACCACAGTTCAAAACCGTCCATTCTTTGGCGCTCAGCTTTATGGTCTAAATCTCACATCCGTACATGACAACTGAAAAAACCATAGCTTTGACTAGATGGNCTGGTTGGATCTCCTTGCAGTCCAAGGGACTCTCAAGAGTCTTCTCCAACACCACAGTTCAAAACCGTCCATTCTTTGGCGCTCAGCTTTATGGTCTAAATCTCACATCCGTACATGACAACTGAAAAAACCATAGCTTTGACTAGATGGACCTTTGTTGGCAAAGTAATGTTTTTGCTTTTTAAAGTTCTGTCTAGGTTCAGTCGCTAAGTCGTGTCCCCAACTCTCTGTCTAGGTTGGTCATAGCTTTTCTTCCAATGAGCAAGCATCTTTTCATTTCATGGCTGCAGTCACCATCTGCAATGATTTTGCAGCCCAAGAAAATAAAGTCTGTCACTGTTTTCCACTGTTTCTCCATCTATCTGCCATGCAGTGATGGGACTGGAAGCCATGATCTTAGTTTTTTGAATGTTGATTTTTAAGCCAGTTTTTCCACCCTCCTCTTTCACTTTCATCAAAAACCTCTTTAGTTCCTCTTTGCTTTCTGCCATAAGGGTGGTGTCATCTGCCTATGTGAGGTTACTGATATTTCTCCTGGCAATCTTAATTCCAGCTTGTGCTTCATCCAGCCTAGCATTTCTCATGATGTACTCTGCATGTAAGTCAAATATGCAGGGTGATCATATACAGCCTTGATGTGCTCCTCTCCCGAAATGAAACCAGTCTGTTGTTGTAAGTCCTGTTCAACCTGTCTGGTTCTTGACCTGCATACAGATTTCTCAGGAGGCAGGCAAGGTGGTCTGCTATTCCGATCTCTTTAATAATTTTCCATAGTTTCTTGTGATCCACACAGTCAAAGGCTTCAGTGTGGTCAGTGAAACAAAAGTAGACGTTTTCTTGGAATTATCTTGCATTTTCTATTATCCAACAGATATTGGCAATTTGATCTCACACTCCTGAGCTGGTCTGAAATATATTCGGTCATTTGCACTGTGTGTATATGTGTGTGTTAGTCGCTTAGTCATTTCTGACTCTTTGCGACCCCATGGACTGTAGCCCACCAGGCTCCTCCGTCCATGGGACTCTCCAGGCAAGAACACTGGAGGGGGTAGCCATTCCCTTCTCCAGGGAATCTACATGACTCAGGGATCGAACGGGGGGCTCCTGCACCGCAGGCAGGTTCTTCACCGCCTGAGTCACCAGGGAAGCCCTCGTTTGCACTTTATCTACAAGCAACTACGCTATATTCAGTTTCGGAATTTCTGTGATTTTTTTTTTTTTTCTCCACCCGACTGCCTTCCAAGTTTCCGCAGTTAGCCTTGACATCTAGAAGATCAAAGCCGGAATGGGAGTGAGTCATCCTGGGGCTTAGCATTCCGTTCACGTGCATATCTCTCCCATGGCGTCAAACTCAGATCAACAGCGAATGTCTTATTTATAGCGACTGTTTATTTATAGATGAGCAGGATGACCAAGAGCACCCTTACCCCTACCGAGAAAGCAGCAGCGTGTGCAGCTGGACGAGGAAACGCAAGGGCGGGAAAAAGGCAGTTCCTTCCTGATTCGTGGAATGCAGTTCTTTGGAGATAAAACACACCCTATTTGTCATCAAAATTCTTCCTCTCCGAGAGCGTCTGCCTTCAAGATGTTAACGCTTCTCTTGTTCCATCACTGGTACTGGAGAGTTGTGAAATCACAAGCAACCATTATTATTAATGTCATGACTGGGGACTTGCCTGGGAGTTTAGTGGTTAAGATGTGACACTTTCACTGCCAGGGGCATGAGTTTAAGCCCTAATTGGGGGACTAAGATACTGAATGCCTCGAGGTGAAGCCAAAAAAAGCATGCAGACATATATATACATATATATACACACGTACACACACATTGATGACTGGAAAATCATAGCTAAATATGTACCATGTGCATTCTTACATCAGGCCTCAAGCAACTACAGCTACTGAATATGGATTTTCCAAACCAGAAAACGAGCTGGGAATTCCCTGGGCTCTGTGCTTTCAATGTCAAGGGTCTGGGTTTGATTCCTGGTCGAGTAATTAAGATCCCATAAGCCCTGTGGTGCAGTGAAACAAACAAACAAACAAAAAAGTCAGCCACCATTTTTTTTAAAGTCTTTTTTGATTTTGTTACAGTATCACCTCTGCTTTACGTTTTGGGTTTTCAGGCCTGCGGGGTCTTAAGCTTTCCCGACCAGGGATCAAATCCACACCTCCTGTATTGGAAGGCAAAGTCTCAATCACTGGATCTCCAGGGAAGTCCCGGCCCACCTTTTTTAGAATTCTGATTCCTCACTGCCCTTTCCTCCTACGTGAAGGCTGCTAACCAGAACAGACTCACGTGTTGGTGCCAGTCAGTCAGTCCTCCAAAGCCAGGGACAAAGAGGACATGTGGGTTGGTGTGTCTCGGATAAGATGACTAAAACAGTTTGAGAGTTTGTTTCTTACTAGCTTTCATGACACAAGTTTGTCTCCACGTGAGGCAGTTTCTAGTATGGGCTCCAATATCACTGGGGACGGCAACTGCAGTCATGAAATTAAAAGACACTTGCTCCTTGGGAGAAAAGCTATGACCAACCCAGACAGTGGATTCAAAAGCAGAGACATCACTTTGCTGTGACAAAGGTCCGTCTAGTCAAAGCTATGGTTTTTCCAGGAGTCACGCATGGATGTGAGAGCTGGACCATAAAGAAAGCTGAGCGCAGAAGAATTGATGCTTTTGAACTGCAGTGTTGGAGAACACTGTTGAGAGTCCCTTGGACTACAAGGAGATCCAACCAGTCCATCCTAAAGGAAATTGGTCCTGAATATTCCTAAGAAAAACTGATGCTGAAGCTCAGATACTCTGTCCACCTGATGTGAAGAACCAACTCATCTGAAAAGACCCTGNTTGGAGAACACTGTTGAGAGTCCCTTGGACTACAAGGAGATCCAACCAGTCCATCCTAAAGGAAATTGGTCCTGAATATTCCTAAGAAAAACTGATGCTGAAGCTCAGATACTCTGTCCACCTGATGTGAAGAACCAACTCATCTGAAAAGACCCTGATACTGAGAAAGATTGAGGGCGGGAGGAGAAAGGGACGACAGAGGATGAGATGGATGGATAGCATCACCGACTCAACAGACGTGAGTTTGCGTAAACTCCAGGAATTAGTGATGGACAGGGAGGCCTGGTATGGGGCCTCAAAGAGTCGGACACGACTGAGCAACTGAACAATGGACAAGAGCAAGTATGCGATTATTTGGAGCAACAAACCCTTGAGACAATTCATTTGAAGTAAGACCAAGAAATCTATCAGTTAAGTAAAGCCTGCCCTTTTAAAGCAATCTGACATAAATTTTGCGAGGCAGGGATTACCTCTGTAAGCCGATGGTGTGAGGTACCAAAAGATAACACACCTCATGGAAGGAGGAGGCAGTGCAGGGCCTGGCATTACAAACGTCAAAAAAAGACTTGTGGTCTCCTGTAGTTTCAGAGGGCGACTGACTCTTGAGACATAAAAAAAATGGCACGCAATTTAACATCAGAAAAAAATAACGCACAATTTAATGAATATCCATGGGTCAACAACCCTGCTTGGCTGGCGCTCAGAATTCCCAGATTCATCCCGGGGTGTGATGGTCCCCGCTGGCTTCCACGGTGGGCTTGGGACGCGGAAGTCACATAAAATAGAGAGAATGTCACCCTGCGGGGTCAGGGGTCAAAGGTGGCACGTGTAGGACAGAGCTACAGGACATGCCCGTCATGCTTCAGGTCTGCACGGACGTTGTCCCCGCTGTGGTTTCACCATCACCCTCTGCCATCTCAGAAACTTGGGAGAGCCCATCGCTGGGCAGTCAGAACCTGGAAGTCATCCCAGGCGGTCTGGCATTATATATCCCATCTCCTTTCCACTGGCCTATCTTTAGATGCACTTTTGAGGTACTAAAAAAAATAAACACACGCGAACACACTGGTTTTTCTAGCCCTTTTTATTTGCCTTGAAGGCCAAACTCTTGCCTCTGTCTTGGGTGGCTAGTCTCAATCACGCCGTTCTTTACACCCACTCTAAGCTGGCTTCCTTTTCTCCAGATTCCAGCATGGCCTTATTTGCCAGAAATTACACTCAGTGCTTGGAAAGGGTAGTGGCTCCCTTCCGACACAAGCTGGCAGACTCTCAGAGAAGCAGTGTGGTCCTGGCGTGACCTCAGCTAAACCCCAGACTCCTTCGCTAGGGGCTGTGTGTCCCCTGGTGAGGAACTTAACCTCTCTGGGCCAGTAAAGGAGCATGGCGTGCTTAACGGTTATGCTGCTGAAATTCAGATTCAGACACATAAAGCCGGATGTGCAGGCCTGTGCAGAATGATAGTTAACTGCAGCGTGCTAACCGCTGTGGAGTGGTTACTGGAATGACGCTGTGTTCCTTCTATTCTGTTCATCATTTGTTTCAATTTTTAAAGAAAAAATAAAAACCCAAGATGATTAAATATATTTATATAATTATAAATAAAATAATAAATCACATAAATATAATATATAAATCTATAAACTATTCTATAAATATATCAATATATAAACATATCCTTAATATATAATTGAATATATTAATATTAAATATATAATTAAATATATATTTAATCATCTTGGTTTTTATTTTATATATATATATATATATATATATATACACACACACCTAAAAGCCAAGATAAATCTACATTTTCACCAGTGATTCCCACAAAGGAATAAATGTCAGAAATTTCTTTAACGGGATTAAAAGAGTCACGTAAGTGGAAGTGTAAGAGAATGATGTTTCTGTTTCCACTGGAACACAATCACAGTTATCTCTGTTTTTCTCTTAAACGGAAACTAACTGCTTGGCTGTCAAACAACTGAACTTTTAAGTGAGCAAACGTGTCTGAGAAACGAAAAGAACAGAGTCAGAAGAAGGAAAGAAACCAATCAAGTGAGACGGAATGTAGATGCTACAATTCTTGACCCTGGCAGTATCTTCATGCTACACCCATCAGATGATTTTATCTGCCTAGCATTCTTTTACTGATCCCCTTTTACCAGTCTAGTAAGCAATCAACTCAGTTCAGTTCAGTCGCTCAGTCGTGTCCGACTCTTTGCGACGCCATGGACTGGAGCCCGCCAGGCTCCTCTGTCCAAGGGATTCTCCAGGCAAGGATACTCGAGTGTGTGGCCATTCCCTTCTCCAGGGGATCTTCCCNCTAGTAAGCAATCAACTCAGTTCAGTTCAGTCGCTCAGTCGTGTCCGACTCTTTGCGACGCCATGGACTGGAGCCCGCCAGGCTCCTCTGTCCAAGGGATTCTCCAGGCAAGGATACTCGAGTGTGTGGCCATTCCCTTCTCCAGGGGATCTTCCCGACCCAGGGATAGAACTTGGGTCTCCTGTATTACAGGCCGATTCTCCACCGTCTGAGCCACCAGGGCAGCCTAATCATTGCAAACACAGTAAAATGCACATGGCTCTATGTCCATAAAAATCAAGTATAAAGGAAAACTAGGATTTAAGTGAATATCCTAGTTTAACCTCAATTTGATTTCCTTTGAGCGCGTTCAAATTTCTCTGGGGTCCTAAGATCACTCTCATGAATTATGGAATATGTTAAATGCCTAAGTATACTGGAGTGTGCAGAAAAGGGCTTCCCAGGTGGCGCTAGTGGTAAAAAACCCACCTGCTGATGGAGACTTAAGAGGCAGAAGATCCCTTGGAGGAGGAAGCGACAGCCCACTCCAGTACTCTTGCCTGGGAAATCCCACGGACAGAGGAGCCTGGTGAGCAACAGTCCGTGGGGTCGCAAAGAGTCAGACTCGACTGAAGTGACTTAGCACGTCTGTACTATAGTTTGGAAGGTATATTAAGCTGTTCTGGGGATGCGATTTCTGACAGCACACTTAAGAGAAGAAAGTGTGACCCTGAAATGGTACCGGGAAGATGTCACTGGTAACAGGGAACTGGTGCTGCGTCAGATTATCTGCTTGTGCAAATCGAACTATTCACAAGTCACACGCAGCCCTAAACACCCAGAAAACCTCTCTGCAAAAACGCCCTGCAGTGTCAAGTATGACATTTACATGGTTTTATAGAAATACCACAGATTAAAAATAAAAAGTGTCTTTTGGTAGGACAGAAACCTTGTTCCCTCCAAACAGTTTATGAGAAAACTAAAGTGAACTTTGAGATATCTTTCTCAATGTGGTTCCTCCATTATACAGAGATTTACTTATTCAAATAAGGAGAGAAGAGATGGCCCCTTACAAAGAAAAGGACAGAGAGTCTGGAAGCGGGAGTAGAACAGCTGATGTGTCTGAAACGGGTGACGCTCAGATTTGACTGGGGACTTTTCACTGCATCTCCCGCTGACAAAGGTCAGTACAGTCAAAGCTATGGCTTTTCAGTAGTTATGTACAGATGTGAGAGCTGGACCATAAAGAAGACTGAGTGTCTAAGCGCTGATGCTTTTGAACTGTGGTGTTGGAGAAGGCTCCTAAGACTCATCTGGACTTAAAGGAGATCACACCAGTCAATGCTAAATCCTGAATATTCCTTGGAAGGACTGATGCAGGAGCTGAAACTCCAATCCTTTGGCCACCTGAAGAACTGATTCGCTGGAAAAGACCCTGATGCTGGGAAAGATCGAAGGTGGGAGGAGAAGGGGACGACAGAGGATGAGACGGTTGGATGGCATCACCGACGTGATGGACCTGAGTTTGAGCAAGCTCTGGGAGTTGGTGATGGACAGGGAGGCCTGGCATGCTGCAGTCCATGGGGTCACAAAGAGTCAGACATGACTGATCTGAACAACAAATCTCCTACTGAAGGAAGTCTCCTGGGGGCTTTTTTTTGTCCCCATAAAGAATAAAAGTCTCTATTTGGGATCTTAAGAACTGCAGTCCAGGAGACACAGATAAAAACCAAAGGAAGCTTTGGGAATCTTAAGAACTGCAGTCCAGGAGACACAGATAAAAACCACAGGAAGCGTTCGGGGAAAAGAAAGAACCAGGGGCTTGTAAAGACAGAATTGACAAGGTTGTTAAAGTTGCCCAGTGAGAATTACGGCTGACTCTGTTGCAAGTCACAGGTTATCTGTCCTCAAAGAATCATGAGTTATTTTAGGGTTCCCCAGGGCTTTTCTTTTTTTTTTTGAGACTGAAATGTGAAACAGTGACAGCAAAAGGGTTCAGAACACCGTGATTCATTAAGGAGACGCTGGATTCACCCACTGACACCCCGGAAAAGCCCTCGTACACAGGCCAAGCACTCGACAAGTGTGAATATGCTCATCCGACTTCTGGGATCTTAACCTGTTCGATTTGATTAGAGGTTGGTAGATTGTTCTCAAAGGACCAGAGACGAATCATTTTTCACTCCATGAGCCACAGAGAGCTACAGACTTCAGTGGGTGTAGCTGTGTTCCAAGGAAACTTAATTACGTATAACGAAACTGATGGAATTTTCATGCATTATAACTTGTCATCTTGGCTTCATTTAAAAAAAAAAAAACACTTGCTTTATTTTTAAATTATTTATTTGGCTATGACTAGTTGCGATACTCGAACTCTTAGCAGCATGTGGGATCTAGTCCCCTCAGCAGGACTGAACCCATGGCCCCTGCATTGGGAGACTGGAGTCTTAGCCGCTGGACCACCAGGGAAGTCCCTGGTTTTTACATTTTTAAGTCATTAAAAAAAAAAAAAAAAAAAACTGGTGGTTCAGTGGTTAAGACTCCATGCTCCCAACGCAGAGGTCCCAGGTTGGATCCCTGGTCAAGTAAACTAGACCCTACACACGGCAAGTAATGATTCCCTCTGCCGAAACTAAGACCCAGAGCAGCTAAATGAGTGAATGAATAAATAAGCTTAAGTTCAGTTCAGTTGCTCAGTCGTGTCCGAATCTGCGACCCCATGAACCGCAGCACGCCAGGCCTCCCTGTCCATCACCAACTCCAGGAGTTCACCCAAACCCATGTCCGTTGAGTCAGTGATGCCATCCAACCATCTCAACCTCAGTCGTCTCCTTCTCCTCCCACCTTCAATCTTTCCCACCATCACGGTCTTTTCAAATGAGTCAGTTCTTCCCATCAGTTTCAGCTTCAGCACCAGTCCTTTCAGTGAATACTCAGGACTGATCTCCTTTAGGATGGACTGGTTGGATCTCCTTGCAGTCCAAGGGACTCTCAAGAGTCTTCTCCAACACCACAGTTCAAAAGTATCAATTCTTTGGTGTTCAGCTTTCTTTACAGTCCAACTCTCACATCCATACATGACCACTGGAAAAACCATAGCCTTGACTAGACGGACCTAGTAATGCCTCTGCTTTTTAATATGCTGTCTAGGTACATAAGTACTGGGTTGGCAAAAAAAAAAAAAAAAAAAAAAAAATGTAGAAACCATCCTTAGCATATTTAATATACAAAAGTAGACAAAGGGTTAAATCTGGCCTGCAGACTACTCTGCTAAAGCTGTCTTAGATAAGATGAGGCATGGTTAGATTCCACTGCTATCGTAGCTTGCAAAGATTCCTGAAAAATGAACCTCCAGGAAAGCACTATTATGATTTGTCAAAACATTCAACACACGGTTACCATACGATCCAGCAATTCCACTTTCAGGTATAAAACCAAAAGAACGGAAAGCAGGAACCCGAGCAGACATTTGCACCCCAATGTTCTAAGTAACAATATTCACAATCGCCAAATAACAGAAACAACCCACATATCCATCGATGGATGAATGGATTTTAAAAGTGTTGTTTACTCGTACAGTGCAATGGTATTCAGCTTAAAAACAGAATGAAATTCTGAGACATCCTATAACATGGGCAAACCTCGAAGACATTGTTTAGTCACTAAGTTGTGTCCAACTCTTTGCGAGACGCCATGGGGTGTATCATGAAGGAAATCAGTTCGGAATATACATTGGAAGGACTGATGCTGAAGCTAAAATGTCAATACTTTGGCCACCTGATGCAAAGAACTTACTTAACGGAAAAGACCCTGATGCTGGCAAAAACTGCAAGCGCGAGGAGAAGGGGACAACAGAGGATGAGACGGTTGGACGGCATTATAAACTCCCGGAGTTGGTGATGGACAGGGAGGCCTGGTTTGCTGCAGTCCATGGGGTCGCAGAGAGCTGGACATGACTGAGCAACTTAACTGAAGTAATGGACTGTAGCCCACCAGGCTCCAATGTCCATGGAATTTTCCACTCAAGAGTACTGGGAGCGGGTTGTCATTACCTTGTCCACCTGAAGACACTATGCTAATTGAAATAAGTGAGACACAAAAGGAGAAATAATGTATGATCCCACTTATGGGAAGTCTCTAGAGTAGTTAAAAATAGAGACAGAAAATAGAATGGTCTTGCCAGGAGAGAGGCGAATGGAGAGGAGAGTTAAGTTTAAGTGTTGGAATCTGGAAAGATGGAGAAGTTCTGCAGGTGGATGGCGAATGTACTTAATGCTACACAGCACAGTATACTGTGTACTTAAAAGTGGTTGAAAGGAGTAACTTTTATGTAATGTATATATTTTACCATAACAAGAGATCTCAAAGGAAATGAGCCTTCAGCGCAAATGTATTTCTTCCAAAGACCCGGTGGCTAGTTACAAACTTAGGTCAAAATGTTTGTGACAGCTAAAACGTGAATTAGCCAGTTAACTCAGAAGAAAAGGCAAGAATATCTGCTTTTTCCATAAGCCAGAGCCAAATCCTTCATTGTGAAAAGAAGCTGTCCTCGGTTATCTTCGAAGTCACAGATGACATTTTAACATGCTTGCCACTGCAGCGGAGGCATTCCCTAGAAAACAGTCTCAAAATCTGGGTAATTTCTGGAATTTCTGAATGTTGGTCAAACCTAGAAGTTCTTCAGCCAGCTTCTGTCCTTGGAGAATTTATCTTCACGGAAGCAGAATGACACATTTTGGCTAACTGAATTTGTATTCATCTTTGTGGTTGGGAAAGGCGATTGATGTTCTTGCTAAATCAAGGTTTGTCATAAAAGTCATTCAAAAAAAACAAACATGTGATGCTGTTATGTGGTGCTCAGGACCATACTTGTGGTTGTTAGTAAAAACTCTAGAATCCAGGAAATAAATAGCAGCTAACCAATCTAGGGGGACTGTTTCGTCCTACCTAAGATGAAAGCTGCAAAGTGAGGGGAAAAATTGGGGGTGAGGGTGGCAGATTTAAGCATAATTCTTGGTGGAAGCTATTTCCCTTATTTAAAAGAAAAGAGTTAATAAGGAAAAAAAGGAGATTAATGCCTTTTCTGTCAAAACCTCTCCCGATGGCTGGTTCACTAAACTCTGATCTCCTGCAAGCTTGTGGCTTCCCAGGTGCCTCCTGCCTGCCAATGCAGGAGACATGGGTTTGATCCCTGGGTTGGGAAGATCCCTGGAGAAGGGAAAGGCTACCCATTCCAGTATTTTGGCCTGGAGAATTCCACGGACTGTATAGTCCACGGGGTTGCAAAGAGTCAGACACGACTGAGCGACTTTCACTTTTTCACTGAATGAAAATACACAAGGAGTTACCAAATGACTTTGGAAAACTTTCAGGCACCTTAAGTTTCCAAAAGGCATTTTTTTTTAATTGGCTTCGCCTCTTGGCTGGCAGGATCTTAGCTCCCCGAGCAGGTATGAAACTCAGGGCCCAGGGAGTGAGCATGCCTAGTCCCAACCACTGGACTGCCAGAGAATCCCCAAAGGCCTCTTTCTGTCATTTGGTTTTCTCCCAGTGCGAGCATGCTAAGGCGCTTCAGTGGTGTCCGACTCTGTGCAACCCCATGGACTGAAAGCCCACCAGGCTCCTCCGTCCCTGAGATTCTCCAGGCAAGAATACTGGAGTTGGGTTGCTGTGCCCTGCTCCAGGGGATCTTTCTGACCCAGCGATTGAACCCATGTCTCTTCCATCTCCTGCATTGCCAGGCAGGTTCTTTTACCACTAGCTTTCTCCCTCACTCGACTGCAAATCAACCACCTTTTAGGACAGGACTATGCTGCGTGCAGCCACCCTGTGAACTCACGCAGCACCCCTGCCCACTTCAAATCCCAGGCTTCACTGCTGCACACTCAGCCTAGGACTGGCCCCCATGACGCATGCACACAGCGGTCCCCACAGCATCTCAAACAAGGCGTGTCCATGTGTCCACCCTGCACGCCCCCACCACCCACACCAACATGCCCTCCCCCTCCAACCCGCCTTCGGAGTTAAAAATGACACCTGCCTCCCACTCAAGGGGACACGGGCCAGACCCGTGGCTCCTCCAACCAGGATGTCCACACATCCACTGGGGCTCATTGCCCAAGACTGCCTGAGTCTGTGCTTTTCCTTCTCAGATCCACTGGGCTGTGCTAGTGGAAAAGTATGACTGCCTTCATCCTGGGACCCACTAAGACCACTACAGTTCCAACCCCCAGCAGCAGCCAGCCACCTGTCACTGTGGTGGGAAAGGTCTGCAGGGTCTCAACTTCAAATGCACCACCATGACCATCACATTCTGCAAGGAGCCGTTGGGTGGGCCCCGCACACAGCCCTCAACCTCATCTCCTGGTCGGTCTCGGGCCCCCACCATGCTGGCCTGGCCTCCTTTTTGTCCCTGGGGTTTCCAGAGCTCAGTGCTGCAGGCTACCGCTTTATAAGTGCTGTTTCCTTTCTCTGGAGCTATCTTTTCCCTGCTCTTCCTGGAGACATCCTTCAGACAGCAGCTCACCAGTCTCCCCTTCTAGAAGCGCCAACATAGAAGCCCTTCTGGTCCCAGGCCTTCAGCTACACGGTCGCACTCCTTCTTGACAACATGCGTCACCATCAAAGCATCTTGTGCCATTTGGGTACTACCCGTCTTCCAGGCAGCAGGCAGGCTCCAGCAGGACATGGCCGCTGGACCACCATTATCGCTGAGCTCAGAGTTCTCCCTCCAGCCACAAAACTGAGCTTTGTGCCAGACGCAACAAACACACGTGATACAAGCATGAGCTTAAACTATGACATACAAGCACGAACTTAAAAATGGGCATGAACTTAAAAATTCAGAATCCAACACAAAAGGGACATCCTGGGCGGTCCAGTGGTTAAGACTTCCACTTCCAAAGCAGGGGGTAACAGGTTCGGTCTCTGGTCCGGGAGTTAAGATCCGATATGCCTTTCCTGGGGTTTGGGGGTGGGGGGCAAATTGGGGCAAAAAACAAGAACACGAAGCAGAAACAGTATTGGAATGCATTCAGTAAGGGCTTTAAGAAATGGTCCACATATGAAAAATCAAGTAGAGAAGTTAAGGACACAATCCCCTTTATCATAGCAACAGAAAGCATAAGATACCTCGGAATAATGCTCCCCAAAGAGACAAAAGACCTGCATGCAGAAGACTATAAGACCCTGATAAAAGAAATCCAAGATGACACAAATACGGAGAGATATACCCTGTTCTTGGATGGGAAGCATCGATACTGTGAAAGTAACTATGCTCTGCCGAAGTAAGCTACCAGATCCAATGCTATCCCTATCAATAACCGATGGTATTTTCCACAGAAGGAGAACAAAAAATTCCACAATGTGTATGGAACTCAAAAGACCCTGAAGAACCAAAGCAATCTTGAGAAGGGAAAAGGGGGCTAGAGAAATCAAGCTTCCTAACTTCAGACTTTACAGTCTGAACGGTCATCAAGACAGTATGGTACTGGCCCAAAAACAAAAACGGGGACCAATGGAATAAGATAGAACACCCAGAGATAAACCAAAGCACCTATGGGCAGCTTATCTTTGACAAAGGAGGCAAGAATACAGAAAGGAGAAAAGATAGCCTCTTCAATAGTTGGTGCTGGGAAAACTGGACAGCTACATGTGAAAGAATGCAACCAGAACACCTCCTAACACCAAACACAAAAACAAACTCAAAACGGATTAAAGACCTAAATGTTAAGACCAGAAACTATAAAACTCTTAGAGGAAAACATAGGCAGAACACTGGCTGACGTAAATCTTACCAAGATCCTCTGTGACGCATCCTCTAGAATAATGGAAATAAAAGCAAAAAGAAGCAAACGGGACCTGTTTAAACTTAAAAGCTTTTGCACAAACAATCAACAAGGTGAAAAGTCAGCCCCCAGAAGGGGAAGACAATAATAGCAAATGAAACAACTGACAAAGGATTAATATTCAAAATACACAAGCAGCTCACGCAGCTCGATACCAACCAACCAATCAGAAAGTGGGCATAAGACCCACATATCTCCAAAAAAGACATGGCAGATGGCTCATGAACACATGGAAAGACGCACAACACGACTCATTATTGGAGAAATGAGATATCACGTGACACCAGTCAGAATGGCCACCATCCAAAGACCGACAGACAATAAATGCTGGGGGCAGTGCGGAGAAAAGGGAACCCTCGTGCACTGCTGGTGGAAATGCAAACTGATGCAGTCACTACGGAGACCAGTGTGGAGAATCCTTAGAAACGGAGGAATAAAACTACCATCTGACCCAACAATCCCACCACTGGGCATATACCCTGAGAAAGCTGGAACTGAAAGAGACACGTACCCCAGGGTTCACTGCAGCACTGATCACAAAAGCCAGGACGTGGAAGCGACTTAGATGCCCATCGGCAGGTGAATGGATAAAGAAGCTGTGGTACATATACACAATGGAATATTACTCAGCCATGAAAAAGAACGCATTCGAGTCAGTTCTAACGAGGTGGATGAAGTCCACCTCTTTATACAGAGTGAAGTGAGAAAGAGAAAGACAAACACTATATATTAATGCATGTATACAGAATCCAGAAACAAAGGGCTGGTGACCCTATTTGCAGGGCAGCAACGGAGACGCAGAGAACAGACTTGTTGACACAGTGCGGGGAGAGGAAGGAGCGAAAACTGGAGAGAGTAGCATTGCAACATATACAGTACCGCACGTAGAATTAAAGCGGCAGTGGGAATTTGGTGTATGACGCAGGGAGGTCAGATCCACCTAGACAGGGTGTGAGGTGAGAGGTAGGTTCAACAGGGAAGGAGTCACACACATACCTGTGGTCATTCATGCTGGTGTCCTGCAAAAAACCAACACAATAGTGTACAGCGATTATCCTCCAATTAAAAATATTTTTTTAAAAGGGAGAGAGAGAGGGGGATAAAAAAAGGCCCATGTTAAAATAAACAAAGCAGAGAATGCAGTGGTGCCCAACTCCAGGGCTCGCCGGAAAATCCCATGGGCGGAGGAGCCTGGTGGGCTGCAGTCTATGGGGTCACTAAGAGTCGGACACGACTGAGCAACTTCACTTTCACTTTTCACTTTCATGCATTGGAGAAGGAAATGGCAACCCACTCCAGTGTTCTTGCCTGGAGAATCCCGGGGATGGCAGAGCCTGGTGGGCTGCAATCTATGGGGTTGCACAGAGTCGGACACGACTGAAGTGACTTAGCAAAAAAAAAGAAAAACCAAATGTGAGTACTTAAGACTCAAACTCCAGTAAAGATGGCACTTTCCTCCTTCATGACTCAGAGGAGGCTTTCAGGTCTCACTGGGCTTTTATACTAAGCGCTAGCGACNAATCTATGGGGTTGCACAGAGTCGGACACGACTGAAGTGACTTAGCAAAAAAAAAGAAAAACCAAATGTGAGTACTTAAGACTCAAACTCCAGTAAAGATGGCACTTTCCTCCTTCATGACTCAGAGGAGGCTTTCAGGTCTCACTGGGCTTTTATACTAAGCGCTAGCGACAAGCAGAAAGTGCGTGTGGAAGTTGCCTGAAATCACATCCTTCTAAAATGCATAGTTGACCGAGCAGATGGCGTGACACCTTCACAGCACCTACATACAAGGGTATATCATCGGCATTACGTGACACAAGACAATCGGGGAAGTCCTGCCCCCAACACATGCTCACACACATACGCGATTACCAGGGTCCGCTCTTCACTGGCAGGGCTAACACATAAAAAGATGAACAGCAAAAGGATCTCGTAAAGGCTTCAGCCACTCCCAGGGGCTGAGCCCGCTGCCACCAGCCGGGCACAGATTTCCACGAGCACAGCTCAGGAAAGGGACGCCAGCCGGTCCAGGCTGTTGACAGGTCCTTCCCCGTGATCTGCACCTTCTCTACCGAAGAACCTTAAAGCAGGATGCCTGATGCACAGAGATGGATGAACACAGCTGGGAAGGCAGTGTTCACAACCATCCGCGTCTTTCCTCCCCGCACCTCTGGATACACCCACTCCCAAAGCCGGTCCAGCTTTGCTCAGCTGCACCTGCTGCTGGAATGACACACGGCCCTGACATATTTCACTTGAGGAAGTATGACTGCACACAGCAGCCACTGACCGGAGTTTTGCTAAAGCAGAGTTGATGCTCTGCAGACAGGGTGAGTGGTAATCCTTTTAACAGAGGCTGTGGAATCACCTGTGGGAAAGACAACCACGAGGGGCTTCCCTGAGGGCTCAGCTGGTAAAGAATCCGCCTGCAAGGCAGGAGACCCTGATTCGATTCCTGAGTTGGGAAGATCCCCTGGCAAGGGAAAGGCTACACACTCAAGTATTCTGGGCTTCCCTGGTGGCTCAGCTGGTAAAGAATCCGCCTGCAAGGCAGGAAACCCTGGTTCGATCCCTGGGTTGGGAAGATCCCCTGGAAAAGGGAAAGGCTACCCACTCTGGTTTTCTGGCCTGGAGAATTCCATGGACTGTATAGTCCACGAGGTTGCAGTGAGTCGGACACGACTGAGCAGCTTTCATTTTCAAGACAACCAAGACTCAAACACAGGAAGCCCTTACGGTCCTTGCCCCTCACGTCCCGCACCTCCTCTTTTGTCTGTGGAAAAACGTTAGCTAAGGAATAAGTTTAATCAGAGGAAATGCAGGAACAAAGGAAAACAGTTAAAGGAGACCAACTATAAACTATAATAACAATTTAGTCACCAAGAATTGATGCCTTCAAACTGCAGTCCAGGAGAAGGGTTTCGACAGTCCCTTGGATAGCAAGATAAAAGCCGTCGATCCTAAGGGAAATCAACCCTGAATATTCCTTGGAACGAATCGAGCTCCAATATTTTGGCCACCTGATGAGAAAAGCCGACTCATTTGAAAAGACCCTGATGCTGGGAAAGATGGAAGGCAGGAGGAGAAGGGGACGACAGAGGATGAGATGGTTGGATGGCATCACCGACTTGATGGACCTGAGTTTGAGTGAGCTCCTGGAGTTGGTGATGGACAGGGAGGCCTGGCGTGCTGCAGTCCATGGGGTCACAAAGAGTCAGACGTGACTTAGCGACTGAACTGAAATGAGCAATGTGCACAAATCGAAGAACTCAGTTGTGCTTCCAAATGCCAGGAGTTTATAACAGCTAACAGTGATTACACACACTTTCTGGAGTCCCGAGAAACCCCAGAGCTAAATGGCTATAACTTTATAATATGAAATTAACGTAGCAAAATCACTACAATATTCCAGACACCCCTAGTATTCTGAAGCCCCTTCACAAGACTGTAGTGTCTGAATGCTGACTCTATAACACACATAAATTAAGAATATATTCAACTAGCTTCTTGGGCTTCCCTGGTGGTTCAGATGCTAAAGAATCTGCCTGCAGTGTGAGAGACCCAGGTTCGATCCCTACGTCAGTAAGATGCCCGAGAAAAGGGAATGGCAACCCACTCCAGCATTCTTGCCTGGAGAATTCCATGGACGGAGGAGCCCGGTGGGGTACAGCCCATGGGGTCGGCAAAGAGTCAGACACGACGGAGCAACTAACCCTTTCACTTTTTTACAACTGGCTCCTTAACATCAGAAAGGATACACAATGGAGTTGGAACTAAATTCATATCAAAATGAGTATATTCTGCACTTTGTTGAATGCATTAGCTTATACAAAATCATTTACGCCAGTTTTTTTTTTTTATTAAAGCAGCTATCTGTGAAGTGAGATATATAACCAGGAAATACGGTAAATTTTTAAAAAGAGGATACATCCTGCTGATCCCTTTGATCTAATCCCTCACGGTATCTCCACTTCTGCCTTCACTGGCTTAAATTTATATCCCCAGGAGATGGTTAAGTCAAAGCCTTCTGGGCCTTAAAAGGAATGGTTCGTTGGTTGCTTGCTTGGGCTCCAGGGTATGCTTGTGGGCACTGCCGTGAAAGAATCTATGTCACCATGTTACTCTTCGTCTGTGTTGCCGTTGCTGCAAACCACTTCATCAGTACTCTCTCTGTAGACCCCATATATATGTGTTGTCTGTGCTTAGTCGCTCAGTCGTGTCCAATTCTTTGTGACCCCATCAGTCCGTGGAATTGTCCAGGTCAGAATACTGGAGCGGGTAGCCTTTCCCTCCTCCAGGGGATCTTCCCAACCCAGGGATCGAACCAGGGTCTCTCGCACTGCAGGTGGATTCTTTACCAGCTGAGCCACCAGGGAAGCCCAAGAATCCTGGAGTGGGTAGCCGATCCCTTCTCCAGGAGGTCTTCCAGCCCCAGGAACTGAACCAGGGTCTCCCACATTGCAGGCAGATTTTTTACCAGCCGAGCTACCAGGGAAGCCCAAGAATCCTAGAGTGGGTAGCCTATCCCTTCTCCAGGAGGTCTTCCAGTCCTCCCAGGAACTGAACCGGGGTCTCCAGCATTGCAGGGAGATTCTTTACCAGCTGAGCCACCAGGAAAGCCATTAGCATACAATATTTGTTTTTTTCCTTCTGACTTAATTCAGTTTGCATTTTGACTTGTCACCTTGAAAGTGTATGATTTGTTATGAGATTATGTCTGTTCAAATATATTTATAAAAGGTTTTTCATTTAAAATTATCAGCTGTGTTTGACATAGGGATTTGAATTTATCCTCAAAGATTTAAGTCCCTATGATGTAACTAATCCAGCTCTAATTCACTCAATATATATAGAATGACTTTGCAACTACTATTCAAATTAAAGTACTAGCCGATGTAACATAGCCTCCTTGTAAAATATATTTACAATAAAAAAAGGCTGCAAGGGATTAACCTGAAAACATTTTTAAAAAAGAACTTACATTAGTACCCTCTGATGGTTCCTTTCATTTTGGAAGCCCCCCCCAAAATGCAAGAGCTAAGATCCTCCCATCTGTCTGCACTGACCTACCTATTGTGGTAGTTCTCACTGCGGGTGATGTTGCCAAGCACCCAGGGTGGGGGGACATCCGCCAATATGTGGAGACACGTTTGGTTGCTTCAGCTATTGGGACAGTTCCTGGACACTACTGCATAGAGACCCAGGATGCTGTTCCACACCCTGCAATGCAGAGAACAGCTGCTACCAACAAAAATTGGCGTCGCTGTTCAGTTGCCCAGTCGTGTCCAAGAGCCGAACCGTAAACAAAGCAGAGTGCCAAAGAACTGATGCCTGTGAACTGTGGTGCTGGAGAAGACTCCCGAGAGGCTTCCCCCAAAATCCAGTTCAGTTCAGTCGCTCAGCTGTGTCCGACTCTTTGCAACCCCACGGACCTCAGCATGCCAGGCTTCCCTGTCCATCAACAACTCTCGGAGTTTATTCAAACTCATATCCATCGAGTCAGTGACGCCATCCAACCATCTCATCCTCTGTCGTCCCCTTCTCCTCCTGCCTTCAATCTTTCCCAGCATCAGGGTCTTTTCCAATGAGTCAGTTCTTCACATGAGGTGGCCAAAGGATTGGAGTTTCAGCTTCAGCATCAGTCCTTTCAGTGAACACTCAGGACTGATCTCCTTTAGGATGGACTGGTTGGATCTCCCTGCAGTCCAAGGGACTCTCAAGAGTCTTCTCCAACTCCAAATGTGAAAAGCACCAAGGTTCAGAAACCCATTCTATCCCCTTATGTACACGGGGAATTTGTCTCCTCTTCCTGGAGCCAGTTTTCACAGTTTATACAAGTTGTACCCTTTTATCCTCACCCCACTGTTTCTAAATTGTCCATAAGACACTTTCATTTCTGTGATAACTCAGTCTTGCCTCTGTCTTTCCAGCATTCAAAGAGTCTTAACGTTGTGATGGACAGCTGCTGGGAATAAGCCGTTATAAACTGGCAATTCAGACACCTTTGACATCTTTTTTCTTTTTTAATTTTTATTCTTGCTTATTTGCTTGGACCAAGTCTCAGGGCACATGGGTCTTTTGTTGCAGCTCACGAGAACTTTCGCTGTGGCATCTGAATTCAGTGGTGGCATGTAGTACCTAGCTCCCTTACCAGGGATTGAACCTGGATCCCCCTGTATTGGGAACAGTGACTCTCAGCCACTGGACCACTAGGGAGATCAACACACCTCTCTTCGGAAGCTACTACCTCACAAAGATAACTCTCCTTCAGTCTTCACACGTTAATTCTCAACAGGAAACTTCTACCTTCTCCCCAAACTTAACAGACTTAAAAACACTGGAGATAACGCCAGTCAATTTGACGAACTCTAGGTCAGATAATTCCACTATGATGCACCATCTTTTACTCCAAACACTTAGAGCATCAGCTTCATCTAGGTGGGGGGAAAAAAAACCAGTAGGCCAAAACTGAAAGATGCTCTGAAGCTTCTAGAAGGCAACAAAGCTAACCTTCTGCTCCAGGGAGAAGACATTCTGTATGTGGTCCTGTTCTGACCAGAGAACCCAGGCCTATGATCAGGGCAAGGCTTTGTGGAAAGGATGGAGCAGGCAGGCAAGAAATGGAAGACCACGGTGATCATTCGGACATCAACGGGCTAAGAATTCCCAAGGCATCTATTTCAAATGCCGCACAACAGCCATCATGAACGCTGTTTGATCAGAGTGTCTACCGCGAAAAGCTGTACCTCCCAGATATCACAAACCCAGC
>SJYA01004190.1:0-37521 GCA_006410615.1 Neotragus moschatus
TGGCGGCTGTTGAGGGGTCCCCAGATGCGCAGCTGTCGCGATCCTACTGATTCCGGGACCGCGCCCCCGCGCAGAGTCCGGGGCTGAGGGGTGTTGATTGACGGCGAGGGTGGGGGCGCGCCGGGGGGCGCCGGGGTTGGAAGGAATGCCCTGGCTCTCTCCTCTGGCTCTGGTCACTCCCGGGAGGAGAGTTGGTGTCTGGGACTCTTGGCCAGGATGGGTGGCAACTTTGGAGAAGTGGCAATGTGTGATTGCGCGAAGTGTAGTATGGAACTTCGCAGTTACCACAGAGCGGGAAACTGTTTCCCCCAAATGTGTTTAAAATTAAGTTTTAGGCAGTTATCTTTTGGGGGGTGGGGGGGGCAATGGATTGGGAGGATGGGAATGGCATGGTTAAAGAAGCCCTTAGCAGCGGATGGAGAGATTAGGAGATTGCTGAGAACTCAGAGATACAATCACTTGAAGCTTTTATGTTTAATAACCCAAATCTTTTCTTTCCTCCTTTTTTCTAAGTACCAGTCGTTATTTTCTTCGGAAACTTTTTTTCTTTTGACTCTTTTCCTTCTATACCTTTCTTGACGAGCTTGCTAAGCAATACCTGTAACCGTTTCTTGAACTGTTAACAGTAAAAGACCGCGTTGTGAATGGTCGTTTTGCTTGTCCTTTTTGGATGTGTTATTGTGCTAAACGTTTAAATAATCTCCTTGAATATGAGTTCCCATATTTATTTCCAGGTGGATTGTCTCATTAGTGGTAGTGCGGAATCTTCTTGCCTCATTGTATCTGGGGATTTTAATTTTGGGGAGGAAGAGAGTGAATATGAACAAGTGAAAAATAAAATGGCATATAATACTTTGTGTTTTTCTGAATGCACTAGAGTTTATCATCCCAAAACAGTTTTGTAGGCTATAGGAGCTATGTCCGTTGATCAAAAGGGTTTGAAGGCTTGTTTTGTAATTGCTATCAGAGTAATTATTACAGCCTTTAGAATATAATGACTTTTAGAATAAAATTTGCTTAATATTTTTAGACCAATGATCTGGTCTAGTCAACTCGCTTTAAACAAAATTTTTGAATAGCTACTAATGAGGAAACAAACTTAGAAAGGTTAAAGCGACTTGCCTAAGATATTACAGTTAAGAGGGAAAGGACCAGGTTTTGTGTAAGTGTGAGAACACATGAGAGTGATGTACTTGCCAAAGATTAGTTCTTTGGGGAAGGCAGAGTTTGTTTTAATAAATGGAAGTTATTTGAGGTAGTTGAGTCTGATCAGTTTCAGTAGGTGAAAAAGATAATGAAATGGTCAAAAAGCGAGGATGTGACAAAAGATAAAGTTTCTTGTGAAGCTAAGAAGATTTTGCATAGTTTCAGAAGTGTCTTCATCAGTGGTAATGTGTTAATAGATGAAGAAGCTCTTCTGAATGCTTATTTGTAGGGATTTTCAGTTTTCTTAGACCTTGGTGGCAAAGTAAAACTTCTCAGACTCTTGAATAGACATGAAGTTGGTTATAGAACTTAGTCCTGACTACAGATATTGGCATTTGCTTCCGTACTTGTGGTTTATAAATAATGTATTTTGGTTAGTGCTTAGGCATTCCACTGTGTCCATATTAGCCTTTTTTTAATATTCTTTAAAACATAAACCTTTTTCATATTGTAGTGCAGCAGAAAGGGGTAATATGTGTAAGGCATGCTGGAATAAATGGTCAAGGATGCTCACAACTTGTAGCTTTGGGGTCATAAAGCATGAGGACTCTTTAGCACCCTTGTAACTTTCTCATAGTTAAGGTGCACTGGTTGAAAAACTGCTTTTAAAGTATTTATTTGCATATAAGGTGGGGGCTCATTTAGGCTGCCTTACCTTTCCCTCATCCATTTTTATTGGTTACTTACGTGCAAAGAATAGTATAAGCTGGACATAGTGTTGGACCCTGAGAATTAAAAAGTGAATAATAATTGCTGTCTTCTTGTTTCTGTAGTCTTAGTAGGTGTACAGAGGCTGTGGGAGAACAGGAGAGAATGATTAAATTTGAAGAAGGTGGGGGAGCAGTTTACAGAAAATAACATGGAATTAGGTTTGTCAAACTGGGAAGACGGGTCATTTCAAACGTAAGGAACTCTGGGTGCTCAGCACTGAGGTGCCAAACGTTGGGGTAAGGCCAGTGGTGACATGTTACTGAAGAGGAGAGTGACTGGAGATGAGCTTGCAACGGTATGTCCATCCTAGATTTTGAAGAACCATGCTTATTAAGCTAAAAGTGAGGTTTATATCTTTATCCTATAGCAAAGGAAAGAGCAAAATATTTTTCAGAGGGGAGCAATGTGATTTAGAGATTATTTAGGCATCAGTGTGGACAACTGAGTGGAGGCCCTACATATAAGAAGGTCACATTTGAGATAGTATGAAGTTAGTGAATCTGAATCTGTTTTAAACTTGGATATATAGGGTATTTTGTTTCTGTGATGCCTTCTGTAGTGGGCTGGAGGACTCAGTTCAGTTGCTCTGTAATACAGGGTAATTTAAAATGTTTTGAAAATTAAGAGCAATCAAAACAATGAAACCCATATAGTGGTACTGTAGGTAGGCATTCAGACTTTCAGAACTTGTCTTCTCAATTAGGCTGAGGCAGATTGTAGTAGTTAAGCTGGAAAAATCAACCCTTTGCTCACCAGAAGTGAGAGCCACCAAGCTTAAAGGTTATGGCTATCCTGATGGTCTGTGAGGATATGGACTGTAAATATTTTGTGAAATTGAGTGGAGGACAGAGTTTTCCCTTCTGTATGGTGGTGGTGGTTTAGTTTCTAAGTTGTGTCTGACTCTTGAGACCCCATGTACTGGGGTTCCTGCCAGCTTCCTCTGTTCATGGGATTTTCCCAAGCAAGAATACCTGAGTAGGTTGGCATTCCTTTCTCCAGGGAATCTTCCCAACCCAGGGTTTGAACCCAAGTCTCCTGCATTGGCAGGTGGATTCTGAGCCACTAGGGAAGCCCAGAGCAACATATAGGTTGCTAAAAGGTTCCATAGGTTCCTAAAAGTCACCATGGTAGGCAGAATTGTGCAGTAAAAACTATAGGCCTTTTGGGAAAAATGGTACTGGGACACAACAATCAGAACATTGTCAGTGACTTTATTTTTTTAAAAAGGAACCTGATAAAAATGGTAGCATAGTTTTAATCCTAAATGTTTAAGGAATACATAAATACCACAGGTGCTAGAGAAACTCTTCAGAGTCCTTTGGACAGCAAGGAGATCAAACCAATCAATCCTAAAGGAAATCAACTCTGAATATAGATTGGAAGGACTGATGCCGAAGCTGAAACTCCGGTGTGAAGCTGATGTGAAGAGCTGACTCATTGTGAAAAGACCCTGATGCTGGGAAAGATTGAGGGCAGGAGGAGAAGGGGACAACAGAGGAGATGGTTGGATGTCATCACCGACTCGATGGACAAGAGTTTGACCAAACTCCTGGAGATAATGAAGGACAGGGAAGACTGGGGTGCTGTAGTCCATGGGGTTACAAAGAGTTGGACACAGCAGCTGAACAAATACCATGATAAATGTGACACTTTACCTTGAAAAAGACCTGGTTTGCTTGTGGAAATGGGCATGAGAAGGGTTGCTGCTTGTGAGTTATTGTAAAGTGATGGAAAGAGGGTTACCTGAAATCAAATGTAATGTTATAATAATACCAAATGTGGATGGGTGTGGCTCAGCATGTGTGTACACACAGACTTAACTGATGGAGCTGATAGGTGTTTTCAGGTGTGTGTATTTTGTAAATTTCTATGTAGCTCTGTTCATCCACGGGCAGGTTTCTACCTTTTTCAAGTGTTTTTCTCAGACAAAATCGTATGTAAACAAATGGGAATTTTGTGTTATGCTCAAATTTTCTAATATATCAGTCACGTTGGAACAGATTATTTTCAGAAAAAAAGATACAGCAGAACTAATTACGCTTCAACATAACATTTTAAAGTAGTGCTAAAACTCACTTCCAAAAATACCTGAAGCACGCTATTTTAGACTTGCTGCTGTAATCGGGATGGTTGGAAAGTGTCACTGACTCAGTGGACATGAATTTGGGAGACAGTAGAGAATGGAGGAGCCTGGTGTGCTGCAGTTTATGGGGTCGAAAAGAGTCAAGACTTAGCGACTGAACAGCAGCAACGGTAGTAGGGCTTATGCTTTTTTATTTCAAGTGGGCTTATAATGGTACAGAGAGAAAAACAAATGAACCAATAAAGCACTCATCAGGTTACATGAGGAATACACAAAGTATTTGGGGGATGCTAAAGAAGGAGCAGAGGCTTCCCTGGTGGCTCAGATGGTAAAGAATCTGCCTGAAATGCAGGAGACCTGAGTTCAATCCCTGGGTTGGGAAGATTCCCCTGGAGAAGGGAATGGCTACCCACTCTAGTATTCTTACATGGAGAATTTCATGGACAGAGGAACCTGGTGAGCCACAGTCCATGGGGTCGCAAGAGTTGGACGTGACTTAGCAACTAAATCACCACCACCAAGGAAGGAGCATCTAATTCTGCTTTGAAAACGGGGGATTCATCTCAGAGGTCTTTGGGCTGAATTTTGAAAGTTGACTAGAGGTTTGTTAGACTGAGTGGGGCATTTCAGTGGGAAGAAAGAACATGTGCAAAGACAAGTTACATACAACTTGGACTGTGAAACAGGTTGCAAAGATGTAAGGGACAGGAGGAGTTGCCAGAAATAGTCTATGAATGGTCTTAGGTTCTTTCTTAAAGTGTTGGGATGTAAGTTTGTATATAATAGGGATTCATTGAGAGTTTAGGTGGATGGGGTGGGGAGATTGTGTGTGTGACATACTTTTTCAGGAGACATAGTAAAAATGTGAAGGCTTGACGAAGAGGGTCAAGAAACTGAGGGCAGAAAGTCCTTAGGACTTCACTTAAGTCCTTGTAAGAGAAATACTCTAGAATTGTTAAAGCCTTCATGATTTATATGGTCAGCATTTTGTGAATGATTTTCTATCTTAGTTTTCAGGGGGAAAAAGGACTAGAGGGTCAAAATTGATTTCTAGTATACTAGAACTTCCCACAATGAGTGTATGTATGACTTAGCAGCTAGAATAAATGTTGAATGTCTGTCTCAAAAGGCCAAAATTGCAATGAGATGTGGTGTGGTCACTCACGTAGAGCCTGACATCCTGGAGTATGAAATCAAGTGGGCCTTAGGAAGTGTTACTACAAACAAGGGTAGTGGAGGTGATAGAGTTCCACCTGAGCTATTTCAAATCCTAAAAGATGATACTGTGAACGTGCTGCACTCAATAAGCCAGCTAATTTGGAAAACTCAGCAGTGCTCAGAGGCCTGGAAGAGGTCAGTTTTCATTCCAATCCCAAAGAAGGACAGTGCCAAAGAACGTTCAGACTACTGTACAGTTGAGCTCATTTCACAGTGCTAGTAAGATGTTGCTCTGTATCCTTCAAGCAGAAACTTCCAAACGGACAAGCTGGATTTAGAAAAGGGGGAGGAACTAGATATCAAGTTGCTGACATTTGTTGGATCATAGGGAAAGGAAGGGAATTCCAGAAGAACACCTACTACTTCTTCATTGACTATGCTAAAGCTTTTGACTGTGTGGATCACAGCATCTGTGGAAAATTCTGAAAGAGATGGGAGTACTAAACCCCCTTACCTGCCTCCTGAGAAACCTGTATGCAGGTCAAGAAGCAACAGAACCTTACATGGAACAACTGACTGGTTCCAAATTGGTAAAGGAGTATGACAGGGCTGTATATTGTCACCCTGCTTATTGAACTTATATGCAGAGTACATCATGCAAAATGCCAGGCTGAATGAATCCCAAGCTGGGATCAAGATTACAGGGAGAAATATCAACAACCTCAGATACACGGATGATAATCACTCTAATGGCAGAAAGTGAAGAGAGCTATAGAGCCTCTTGATGAGGGTAAGAAGAGAGTGAAAAAGCTGGCTTAACACTCAGCATTCAATAAACATCTTGGCATCTGGTCCCATCACTTTATGGCAAATAGAAGGGAAAAAAGTGGAAGCAGTGACAGGTTTATTTTCTTGGGCTCCAGAATCACTGTGGATGGTAACTGCAGCCATGAAATTAAAAGACACCAGCTCCTTGGAAGGAAAACTATGACAAACTTAGACAGCATTTTAAAAAGCAAAGATATGTTGCCTACTAAAGTCCATATAGTTAAAGCTGTGGTTTTTCCAGTAGCCATGTATGAATGTGAGAGTTGGACCATAAAGAAGGCTGAGTGCTGAAGAATTGATGCCTTCGAATTATGCTGGAGAGTCCCTTGGACCACAAGCAGTTCAAACCAATCAGTCCTAAAGGAAATGAGCCCTGAGTATTCACTGGAAGGACTGATGCTGAAGCTGAAGCTCTATCTTCAGCTAGAGCTTTGGCCTCCTGATTCAAAGAGCTGACTCATTGGAATAGAGCCTGATGCTGGGAGAGACTGAAGGCAGAAAGAGAAGAGGGCAGCAGAAGAGAGAGAGAGAGAGCATCACTGAGTCAGTGGACATGAATTTGAGCAAACTCTGGGAAATAGGGAAGGATAGGGAAGCCTGGCGTGCTGCAGTCCATGGAGTCACAGAGTTGGTTATGACTTAGTGAATGAAAGACAACAAAAGGGGGTAGCTATAATAATGTGATCGTAAGAGAAGGAAGAGCAATTAGATGATTGAAAATCTGGCAAAAGATAAGAGATGAAAAGGATTCTGTTAGCAGCCATCATTGTTGGATTGGTTGTTGCTTTTCTCATGGTAAGAGAAAAGATTTAGATTTAATACTGGTGGTTGGTTCTCCTTACCTTTTTGATCTCAGTGATGTTTCACCAGACAAATTTTGACTCAACTCCCTTCATATTAGTTGGCATTCAGCTTTGTTGATTAGATCATAAATCATGATTGTCTTAATATATTCTTTTGCTCTGTATTTCATATTTGACTTAAAATATAGAAATTAAGGTTTCTACACTAAGAAGTATTTGTATTTTAAATTGAAATTTGTGGATGACCTGTATTTAGTGTACCTTTGTAGTTATATTTTGAGTTGATTTATTGAGCTGAATTTGCTAATATTTGACCATTTTTGACCTGTAAAATTGGTAGTTTTTCCTGTGGTATTACAGTACACTCTCGCTTCTCTGTATTTTATATTCAATCATGTTATTAGGCACAGGCCCATGGTTAGAATTGCATTTTATCAGCAATCTGTTGTGGTGGTTGGTGGTTTAGTTGCTAAGTTGTGTCTGACTCTTGAGACCGCTTGGATTGTAGCCTGCCAGCCCCCTCTGTCCATGTTATTCTCCAGGCAAGAATGCTGAAGTGGGTTGCCGTTTCCTTCTCCAGGGGATCTTCCCAACCCAGGGATCAAACCTACACCTCCAGCATTGCAGGCAGATTCTTTACTGCTGAGCCACCAGGGATTCCCCCTTAATAGTCTAGTAAACTCTTACAGGTGGTTGGTTATTGACTGGGCACTGCAGATACAGATGGATATGCCAGTCTTCTCCTTTGAGAAATTAGACTACTGAGTCTGCTGTATGACTCTCTATTTGGAGGATTATTTTATCATAATTTAAAAATCTTTTTTGCAGAGGTTTTACTGGTTGTAAGTTTTAGTTAAACCAATATGAATTTAAAGTGAGAAGTGTTAGTTGGTCAGTTGTGTCTGACTCTTTGCAACCCAATGGACTGTAGCCTGCCAAACTTCTGTATCCATGAAGTTTTCCAGGCAAGAATACTGATGTGGATTTTCATCCCTTCCTTAAGTTCATTTTTATTCTCTGTGAGAAAAGGATTTAAGGAATTGAGATTTTGGGATGCAGGAGAAGGTAGCTACTGAAACCTTAAATTTTTAGAAATACCACTGCAATGTTATTTGCCTTTTTCATCCTCATCCTCTTATGAGTATACTGTGCAGTTTTTCATAGACTGACAAATGTGTGTGATATCTGATCAATGGAATTCAGAGTAGACAGGCTGTCTTCCAGCATGTTAGACCTTTAAGATTTGCAAAAATGTAAGACAGTGTCACTCTTCTTGCAAAATTTTGCTTTGTTTTTGAAAGTAGTTGTTTTTCATTAAAATGCTGTGGTTAACATGTGCTAGGTTTATTATATTTAGTGAGTTAATACATGCTGGAGTCCAGCTCCAGCAGCCAGGGAATCAGCCTGAAGAGATGAGCGGTGTTGGCAGAAAATGATGCAGCTTCTGACTCAAGGTGTGGGACTGCATGTTTATTTCAAGCTTCAGGTTTTCTTTTATACTAGGACAAAAGCATTAGGTCAGAGGTTTGACATTTTCAGTTCCCCCTCACCCAGATTATTGTCTCATTGTTGCCCTTCAAACAGAGTTCCTGCTTCAGGGATTCTCTCAGAATTGTGTTTACCTGTGATTACATTGTAACTCATGCTTATGTCTGGGCTGCATACCACATTCCCCAGTTTATTTCTTATTTTTCTAAATCCTGCTTGCCCCTAGTATCTTAAGCTCTGTTGCTGCTGCTGCTAAGTCACTTCGGTCGTGTCTGTTTCTGTGGGACCCCATAGACGGCAGCCCATCAGGCTCCACCGTCCCTGGGATTCTCCAGGCAAGAACACTGGAGTGGGTTGCCATTTCCTTCTTCAATGCATGAAAGTGAAAAGTGAAAGTGAAGTCTCTCAGTTGTGCCCGACTCTTAGCGACCCCATGGACTGCAGCCCACCAGGCTCCTCCACCCATGGGATTTTCCAGGCAAGAGTACTGGAGTGGGGTGCCATTGCCTGCTCACTATCTCCTAAAAAGGCTTCTAGCTATTAATATCTCTAAAATTCGTAACTATAGTAAAATATGCTAACACTACAACATTCCTTAAACTTTTAGCTTCTAACTGTTCTTAATTATTCCTAAACCCTAAACTCAGCAAACTTCCTTTGCCATAAACATTCCCCTCACAAACAGGTCTCATAACAATCCTTCCCATGGCCTCGAGCTGCGGTCTATGTGCTCATCCTGGAACATTCTTTGTAAAGATCCTTGAACAAATGTCAGTGGTTGCTTTATGGATTATTTTCTGGGCACAACTGCAGAAGGCTTTGTGCTTTTTCGTGCTTCTCTAAAGAACAATAAGCACCTTAACATTCTTTCCAGCCAACTCAACTGAAGAAAGGAAAAAACAAGTCAGAATCACAAGACCTTACTCTTTCATCCCCAGACCGTTCCTGTGGGAAGAGGAGAGGGGGTTGGGGCCGTGCCTCCATTTTGTCAGTAATGCCTAATGCGGCTCCCGACAAATACACTTTTAAATGCCTTAGTTCTTATTTCTACAGTTAATATTGATAGATAGAACTCACATACAAAAGGTCTTTGAGGGGTCTGGCAGAGTGCGAGGGCGTGCAAAGACCCCCAGGTGACCGGGAGCAGCTGGGTCCACGGTGGTGCGCACCAGTCGGTGTCCCCAGCCGACCGGAGCATGACCAGAGGGCATGCGGGATCCACCAGAGGCACTGCCGCCTGCAGGCCGCGGGTGAAAAAGAAAGCATGGCCTCGCTCGGCCTGGAGCAAAGAGGTAGCCCTGAGCAAAGAGGTGGCCCGGAGCGAGAGGTGGCCTGGAGCGAGGAAGTGGCAGCAGCTGGGCTCAGCGTGACCGTCACCCACAGCAGTGAGAAGCACGATCTTCAAGTTACCCCACAAGAAGGCAGTGGTGAGCCAATTGTCCAAGACCTGGCCTAGGTTGTTGAAGAGGCTACAGGGGTTCTGCTGCCTTTTCAGAAACTCATATTTAAGGGAAAAACTCTGAAGGAAATGGAGATGCCATTGTCAACACTTGGAATACAAAATGGTTGCCAGGTTATGTTAATTGGGGAGAAGAACAGTCTGAAGGAAGAAGCTGAACTAAAGAAGCTGAAAGATTTGAAGGAATCTGTGGAGAAGATAGCTGACCAGCTGGAAGAACTGAATAAAGACCTTGCTGGAATCCAGCAGGGTTTTCTGGCCAAGGATTTGCAAACTGAAGCTCTCTGCAAACTCGATAGAGTAAAAGCCACGATTGAGCAGTTTATGAAGATCTTGGAGGAGATTGACACACTAATTCTGCCAGAAAATTTCAAAGACAGTAGAATGAAAAGGAGGGGTTTGGTGAAAAGGATTCAGGCCTTCCTAGCTGAGTGTGACACAGTGGAGCAGAACACCTGCCGGGAGACAGAGCGACTGCAGTCCACAAACTTGGCCCTCGCTGGCAGGTGAGGCGGAGAAGGTCGTGCTGCATGAAGAACAGCCGCACCAGCTCTGCCATCTCTGGAACAGAAGTTACCTGCCTTCCCCAGGGCTGCTGGGGGCGACTGGCCCATTGCCTTTTCCTTCTCTTACAACACGCTCTCAGTGAACAAGTGTAGTCTGTACAATGTTTAGCTTCCTGTCAGCTTCTCGTTCTGTCTCTGTGGATCTGTGCTGTCCAGGAGCCCACCTTGTCTGGAGAGTGCCCCCATGACCAAGTCTTCCCAGCTGTGGATCTTTGGGTGCTTTCTTTGGGCTGGTGAGAGCTCTTCTGTATCCTGAGGTAGTTCTTAATTTATCGGCCTCAGATCCATGAGGCCTTTTTGTGCTTATGATCCCATAAACCTGTCTGTGTAAACCAGAATCACCAGGAGCCCGTGTCTGGTGAAGAACATGGGAATGGGTCAGAACAGGTAGCCCGAGTGTCTCTCATGTGACCTGATTCTGAAACAACTGGCTGTGGGTTCATGACCCTGTCCTCAGCTCCCAGTGACCCTGATCAGCCATAGGTCATGAGATCTCTGGTTCATTCCTGGAGTGGGACCTGTGGTTCATAATAGGGACTGCCTTGCTCCCAAGCACATCTCTAGAAGGTTAGAACCCAGAGTTGACTAAGTCTCTGCTTGCAACCAGGTCAGACCCTAGCTTACGAGGGGCATTGAGGGGGCCAGAGTGAATGCAGCAGGCAGGTAGTGAGGGCAGCCATAAGCCTCTCAGGAGTTCCTTCACAGGCGTTGTTATGAGCCATCCCCTTCTGAGATCTATATTTTCTTCAAGTTACTTTGAGGTGGTTTCTGTCTGTTTTGTGGTCCTTTCCCCTTTCATTTGTTATTTAAAAAATAAAGCAGTTTATATACACATCAGCAAGCAGGAAAAAAAAAAAAAGATCTTTGAGGTACTTGAGTATAAGGATCCTGACATGATAGCATTTGAGATCTGCTGTCTTAAGTATTAGGCAGAGTTTGGGAGTAGAGAATATGAGTGAAGAGTAGTTTGTAAAGATGATATATCTGAGAAGGCAACTCAGGGACTCATGGTCTTAGCAACATAATATTTGAAGAATGAACCCAGAAGATCTTGGTTTCATCAGTGACAGAATTCTAGAGTTGTGTGAGGCATTGGTGTACAGCTTGCAACTAGATTGTCCCAGGTTCAAATCCTAGCTCTATTATTAGGTTGGTGCAAACATAATTGCGGTTTCAGACTGTGAATCATTATAACTAGGCTGAAACACAAATTTTTATTAATCAAAATAGGAACCATTACAATCCACACATTTTTGCCAATAAGAAAAAGGTTTTGTTTATTCCTGTAGCATAAAAATCCATGCTTTGGGTTTTGAAAAACTCTTGGAAGGCATTTTCTGCATCCTGCTGGTTGTGGAAGTGTTTCCCGAGCAAAAAGTTGAGGTGCTTGAAAAAGTGGTGGTTGATTTATGAGGACAGATGAATATGGCAGATGAGGCAGACCTTTGTAGCCCAGTTAATTCTCAGCTTTTGAAGCACTGGCTGTGTGGTATGTGGTCAGGCCTTGTCGTGGAGAATTGGGCTCTTTCTGTTGACCAGTTCTGGCTGCAGGCCTTGCAGTTTTTGGTGCGTCTCATTGATTTGTTGAGCATACTTCTCAGGTGTAATGCTTTTGCCTTGATTCAGAAAGCTGTAGTGGATTAGACTGGCAGCAGACCACCAAGTTTGGCTTTGGGAGAAGCTTTGGAGCTTTTTGGTTCAACCACTGTCGCCAGTTGTTGTATAAAATCCACGTTTTGTTGCATGTCACAGTCCGATTGAGAAATGGTTCATTGTTGTGTAGAATAAGAGAAGATGACACTTTAAAACAATGATTTTTTTTTCCGATCAGCTCATGAGGCACCCACTTACCGAGCTTTTTCATCTTTCCAATTTGCATCACACGCTGAATAACTGTAGAAAGCTGGACATTGAAGTCTTCAGCAACTTCTTGTGTAGTTGTAAGAGGATCAGCTTTGATGATGGCTTTCAGTTGGTCGCTGTCAACTTCTGATGGCTGGCCACCACACTTCTCATCTTCAAGGCTCTCGTCTCCTTTGCAAAACTTCTTGAACCACCACTGAACTGTATGTTCATTAGCAGGTCCCCAAGCCAAATGTATTGTTGATGTTGAGAGTTGTCTCCCCTGCTTTACAACCCATTTTGAACTTGAATAAGAAAATCGCTCGAATTTGCTTTTTGTCTAACACCTTTGCCATAATCTAAAATAATTATAAAATACATAGAAAGTAATGTCAAGAGCAAAAAAAAAAAAAAAGGCAAGAAATGGGTATTAAAATGTTGTATAACATAATCGCATTTATTTAAGAATATATTCCAATATCAAACAGCAAATTTCAACAATGTTAAAACTGCAGTTACTTTTGCAGCAACCTAATACTAACCACGGAGAAGGCAATGGCACCCCACTCCAGTACTCTTGCCTTGAAAATCCTATGGATGGAGGAGCCTGGTGGGCTGTAGCCCATGGAGTCGCTAGAGTCGGACACGACTGAGCGACTTTACTTTCACCTTTCCCTTTCATGCGCTGGAGAAGGAAATGGCAACCCACTCCAGTGTTCTTGCCTGGAGAATCACAGTGACAGGGGAGCCTGGTTGGCTGCCGTCTCTGGGATCACACAGAGTCGGACACGACTGAAGTGACTTAGTAGTAGTAGTAATACTAACCAAGTGTGTGTGACTTTGGGCAAGTTACTTAAATGTAAGAGCCTCAGTTTGCTCATCAAAAGTAAAAAGAGAATAGTGTCTACTTCATGGGCTGCTATGAGAATTAAGTTGAGATAATATAAGGAAATTATTGGATAATGGTTGAAAGCACAGACGTTGGGATCAGATTTGAGTTAAAATCTCAGTTGTGCCACTAGTATCTGTGATCTAGGCAAGTGACTCTCTGACCCTTCCTTTCTTTATGTATGAAGAATAGTAGTATTTATTTATAGGAGTTGTGAGGATTAAATGACATAATGGATGTGAAGGGCCCGCCAGTTGGTGAGTGCTCAGAACATGTTAGCTGTCATATGCCTGGTGCAGAGTGTGGCAGATAGGCACCCAGCACAGTTTTGTCGTTACTGCCACCTGTTTGAGGTTTGCTCTCATTTTGCTCTAGTTAATGTCACTAAGATTATACAGTTTTTACCTTTAAGTTTGGGCTTTCCTGGTGGCTCAGTGGTAAAGAATCTGCCTGCCAATTCAGGAGATGTGGGTTTGATCCCTGGGTTGGAAAGTCTCCTGGAGAAGGAAATGGCAACCTACTCCAGGACTGTAGCCTGTTTCCATGGACAGAGGAACCTGGCAGGCTACAGTCCATGGAGTCGCAAAAGAGTAGGACACGACTTAGCAACTAACCAACAACATTCACTGAGCACCTGCTATTTGCCAGGCTCTGAAAATATAAAACTATTTAAAATGTAAGTACAAGGATCCTGTAGTAGAGTAGGTGAATGAGATGTAAAAAAAATTAAGGTGGGGTTAAAGAGGCAACATTAGAAATACTTTCAAGGTTCAGAATAGCTCAAAGCAGGAAATTATAGACTCTTGTGTTGCTGAGGAATAGAGAAGGAGTCCTAATTAATGTTTGTAAAAAGAAAGATTTGTAATGTGATCACACTGTTTTAAGATTTTTGTTTGCAACCCCCTCCCCTGCCCCGTAGATTAAGATCCAAGATCATGTACGTATTTCCTGCTTAATTCTTTTTTCCCAGCACCTGACAGAGTGCTTGAAACAGAAGCAGAAGGTACTTAGTAAATATTTGTTTAATGAATGATTCTGTAAAGAAAGCTTCATTAAGGAAGCATGATTCAGTTGTATTGAATTGCCTTTTTTTTTTTTTTTTAATTTTTTTTGAGTTTTCTTTGAAAACCTGATTTTGAGTTTGAAGGAAAGAAAGTTTAGACCACTTTATTAGTGTAACATGCTATGTCTGACACGACCCTGGGAGGTAATAATAATTGGACTGATAAATGCTGAGTTAATGTGTGGTGTGCAGAGGAAAGAGGAGTGGATTTGTGCCTTTGTTGGGAAGGGCTTACAGGGGCTCTGATGTTAACTTGCTGTAAAGGGGATGTAGGAGTTTCGAGTGAAGGTTGGTGAAAGGATTAGGATGTATCATTGAATGATTGTCTTCGAAGTAGGTATGCTTTGATCAACTTCAGACTTGATAGAATGATGCATGTGTAAGTGGCTGAAGATGAGTGAGAAAATAGTGGCCTAAATCCAGGTTGTAAAGGACTTTGATGTTAGGGTTTTAACTAACTAGGTAGGCAGAAAGGGCCATGTTAGATTTTTAAGCAGGAGAGTTACATGGGCAGGCATCAATCAGGAAGATATAGAGAAGGTTGTTTAAAAGTTGTAGCTGATAAATGAGGGTGTGAATTAACTTCAACAGCTGTAAAAATGGAAAAGACAGGTTTAGAAGTCCTGAAGAGGTAAACATCAGTTGGATTTAGTGAAAAATTTGTTAACACCTAGTGAAAATTTGGATTGGAAAAAGTAAATTGGCATCAAGGCTGGTGGCACTTCCTTTCGTGTACTCCCTGACTAACTTACAGTTGTTTGGGGAGCCTGATCAATAAATAAAAGGGTCTGTCTTTGAGAAGTGAGTCTGTTTCTCCTTGCCTGCCTTTCCTCTGCCCCACTCACTCTTTTTCTTTGTGTTTCTGAAAGAAGTAAAACACCAAGAATGGAGGAGAAAATGTAGCAAACAAGAAAAGGAAAAGAACTTACCATTTTGTCTTGTCAGTTAAGATTGGCTGTAATTTGAAAGTGGTCATTTGTAGTGATATGGATGAACCTAGAGTATGTCATATAGAGTGAAGTAAGTCAGAAAGAGAAAAATATATATTCACACACACACACACACACACACACACACATGAAATCTAGAAAAATGGTACCGATGAACATATTTGCAGGACAGGAATAGAAACACAGACCTAGGCACTGGACTTGTGGACGTGGGGAAGGAGATAGTGGGATACACCGAGAGAGCAGCGCTCACATGCGTACACGGCCGTGTGTGAAATAGACAGCTAATAGGGAGCTGCTGTGAGGCTCAGGAAGCTGTGCTTCATTCTCTGTGATGGCCTAGGGAGTGGGGCTGGTGGGTGCTGGGATGGAGGCTCAAGAGGGAGCGGATACATGTATACTTATGTCTGATTCATGTTGCTGTACAGCAGAAACTGATGCATTATAAAGCAATCATACTCTAATGAAAAAATAAAAACATTGGCTGTGACTTAACCTTATTTCTCTTGGGGAAAAAATCCGGCCATTACAATTATTTACCTTCAGAGTGTCTTTTAACAAGTCTTTACACATTGCTGCAATAAAATCTCATAATAATTTATTAATATTTCCAAATGTGAACTGGGTATTAAATGTTTCTCCAGCTGTCTGCAGAATGTTGTTGCAGATTTGTGGGTCATTCATTACATCTCATTATATACATCTCTTCATTCTCTTCAAATCTATAATAGTTCTGACCCCAGCTTGTTGAAGGTAGCAGACCAGTTATCCTGGAGAAAGTCCCTCATTGCAGTTGTTGCTTTGGTGTCATCTAGCCAGTTGCTCTGGGCTTCTCTGGTAGCTCTGCTGGTAAAGAATCTGCCTGCAACGCAGGAGACGCCAGTTTTATTCCTGGGTCAGAAGTTCCCCTGAATGAGGGATAGGCTATCCACTCCAGTGTTCTTGGGCTTCCCTGGGAACTGAAACGGTAAAGAATCTGCCTGCATTGCAGGAGACCTGGGTTCGATCCCTGGGTTGGGAAGATCCCTTGGAGGAGGAAATGGCAAGCCGTTCCAGTGTTCTTGCCTGGAAATCCCCATGGACAGAGGTGCCTGGCGGGGTACAGTCCATGGGGTCGCAAAGAGTCGGACGTCACTAAGCACAGCACAACACAGCACAGCCAGTTCCTCCAGTTCTGAAAAAGGTAAACATTATCAGTGTGTATTTCATATTCTGTCAGATCAAAAGACCCACAGTATCTGGTTCTGCCCCTTACCAGTGTTGAGAAGATTGATGAAGAGGTAATAGTTTATTCCTCTCTTGAACATTTTCTACCTTATAATCAAAAAAACAACCTGGTGGTCGTGTTACCTTAGCATTATGCCAGTGCCAGTGATTCATCCCAAGGTTTTAACTCAGTTTATAAGTCTTTGTTTTAGAAAGGCTCATGGGGAATTATGAAATGATGTTGTTTTTATTCTTTCATACTTCATTTATTAGTTGTCTTTCTTTTGTAAAATAGGACTTTTTTTCACCTAGGCCATTTGATGACTGAAATAGAGTACCCACTGAAAGGATGGACACTTAAATCATTTTCATTACTACTAAATTTCTTAGTTTAAAAGCTACCTCAAATGATGGCTGACTTGCAGTTAGGGTCCCCCACCTGACCCCTTCCTCTCTCCTCCTCCTTCCACTTCTCTGTTACCCTTTCTCCTGTGTATTTTTAAACCATTTCATAAAATCTTTAATAATGTAAGCATATCTTTCTGACTGGTAAATAATGTCCTGTATTTATTTAAGTTAAATAATTACTCTGTTCTAAGATTATGAAAAACCATTTCTCTGAGGTCTAGATCAGAAACAGATTTTATGCTGCCAGGATCAGTAATGATGTTTGGCATTGGATTGGGGGAGTTGAAGTTGAAGATGGACTTGTCTGGGGTTATATACATGCAGACTTTGCCCTAGCTATTTTTTAAAAGTCTTATAATTTTCCTTGGCAGTTTTCCAGTCAATTTTGGAAACCTTTTACTCTTTTCAGATAGCAATCTGCAGCGATATACTGTTATTTTTTAGAGAGCAAGATCTGCTGTTGATTTCAAAGCTTGGGGAAAAATTCTGAATTGTTTGTGTTCTTATGTCCTTTTTACTATCTAGTTTCCAATACTGTGTTCTGTTGGACTCCAAGAAAAATGGGTGGAGTTGCTTAGTGGGCAGATATGCTTCTCAAAAGGACTTGATTGTCCAGTTTGCTACCATTTCTTTTATTCTGTCATATTCTTTTCACACTCTTGGGGATTTGGAAAATAAAGATTGGGCCTCTTTCAAGTTTAGAGTGATGTGCTATCTCTTAAATTTTAAGACAGCCCATCACATGTCTTGAAAACTCAAAAAGGGAGTGGCTGACTGCCTAGGCAGAAATCATGACTCTTGATGGAATGACCCCAGGTCTAGGACCTGGATTTCAGATTTCAGTTCAATAATACTTTTATTTATTCTCTGAAGAATGATTGAACTCTGGACGTTGATTCACACTAACTAAGCTCACATGAGATTGGTAAATCAGACTTCTGAACTTTCACTAAGTCAAATGATTGATAACTCAAAGGGAACCCTCTTACACTGTTGGTGGTAATGCAAACTGGTATAGCCACTGTGGAGAACAGTATGGAGATTCCTTAAAAAACTGAGAATAGAACTGTCATACGAACCAACAATCTCACTGCTGGGCATACACACTGAGGAAACCAGAATTAAAAGAGACACGTGTACCCAAGTGTTCATTGCAGTGCTGTTTACAATAGCTGGGTCATGGAAGCAACCTTGATGTCCATTGACAGATGAATGAATAAGGATGATGTGGTACTTGTACACAATGGAATATTGCTCAGCTATAAAAAGGGACACATTTGAGTCAGTTTTAATGAGGTGGATGAAATTGGAGCCTATTATATGAAGTGGAGTAAGTTGGAAAGAGAAACACCAATACTGTATATTAACACATACATATGGAATTTAAAAAGGCGGTAATGATAATCCTATATGCAAGGTAGCAAAAGAGACAGATGTAAAGAACAGACTTTTAGACTATGGGAGAAGGGGAGGGTGGGATGAATTGAGAGAATAGTATTGAAACGTGTATTACCATATGTGAAATAGATGACCAGTGCAAGTTCAGTGCATGAAGCAGGGCACTCAAAGCCAGTGCTCTGGGACAGCCCAGATGGATGAGTTGGGGAGGGAGAGGGAGTGGTTCAAGATGGGGGGACATGTGTGCACCTATGGCTGATTCATATCGATGTATGGCAGAAACCATCACAATATTGTAAAATAATTATCCTCCAATTAAAGTATATTAGTTTCAAAAAATAGCTCATAGGACCAAAATATTAGCCTTAGCTGAACAGAGCAGCTTATCATTAAATTCTGTTTGGAAAAGCCAGTGAAGATCAGATGGTTGCTTTGTAAGTAAAATCTAGTCAGAACAGTGGCATTCGAGTGATCTTAAGGACTCTTAAGGGCTTTTGTCATTAAGCTCTGGTCTCCTCACACAGTGTTTTGTTATTACTGGTATATTCATACGATTCACACTGGGCACTTGCTTTGCCAGCTTGTCCTCTAGATGGAACAAGAACAGTTCTTGACAGTATAGCTCTTTGCTAGGTATGTTTTGTATTAGTCTAAAAACTTCAGTCATTGTATTTCTATTCTGGAGAAATCAACATGTAGGAGAACAGTTTTATTAACAATATTTAACAAAACAAAAAATAGATATTCTGTTTCTTGTGTAGGTGATTAGTCTCACTATTTACTTACCTTCTTCAAAAAGGGATTACTTACCTCTTCCTGTGTTTTGACTACATAGTCAAAACCATTTTTATGTTTGAAAAATAGCTCTAGTTCTCATCAGTACAGAAGCAGCATAACATAATGAAAGTAGCTTTAGCTCTTTTCCAGTATTTTTACTGTGTAAAATATACATAACACAAAGTTTACCATGTTAACCATTTTTAAGTGTAGCATTCAGTGTTATTAGATGCATTGATGATGTTGTGCAGCCATCACTGTCATCCTTCTTTGTAACTCTGTTCTTTTTGTAAAACTAAAACCTCAAACCCATTCAGCAGTAACTGCATTTGAGGTAAGTAATTGCTGACTGGCTCACTTTAACTTCATATGATACTGGGTTTTTCTCCAGCTTTGTTTAGCTGTGTAGATATCCAGATTAGGTGTTCAATTCAGTTGCTTAGCTGTATCCGACTCTTTGCTACCCCATGAACTGGAGCACGCCAGGCTTTCCCGTCTATCACCATCTCCTGGAGCTTGCTCAAACTCTTGTCCATCGAGTCGGTGATGCCATCCAACCATCTCATCCTCTGTCATCCCCTTCTCCTCCTGCCTTCAATCTTTTCCAGCATCAGAGTCTTTTCCAATGAGTCAGTTCTTCACATCAGGTGACCAAAGTATTAGAGCTTCAGGTTCAGCATCAGTCCTTCCAATGAATATTCAGGACTGATTTCCTTTAGGATTGACTGGTTTGTTCTTGCAGTCTAAGGGACTCTAAAGAATCTTCTCCAGCACCACAGTTCAAAAGCATCAGTTCTCTGGTGCTCAGCTTTCTTTGTGGTCCAACTCTCACATCCATATGTGACTACTGGAAAGACCGTAGCTTTGATTAGACGGAGGCTTGTTGGCAAAGTAATGTCTCTGCTTTTTAATATGAATTGTAAAATAACCACAAGCAAAGTGAACAGTAGTCCCAGTATCAGCTTAGATATAATTCTTCCTATCTGTCTGATTCTCAGAAATGTTTTTTACACTTAGTTTGGTCACATTAGACCCAGATGAGGTTTACACATTGCATCTGATTGTTGTGCCTCCTAAGTCATTTAATATCAGTTTCCTTTTCATGTCATTCATCTGTTGAGGAAATTGGGCCTTCTGTCATGTAGAACTTTCTATTGTCTGCATCTGGCTGGCTGTATTCTTGTGGCATTATTTTAGAGTTAAGAAAAATTTTTTTACTCACAGTAAAATATACATAGCAAAATATACTATCTTAATAATCATTTTAAGTGTGCAGTTCAGTAGTGTTAAGTATATTCACATTATTGTGTCTTACATTACTTTTACCATACTCCTCTGTCTCCCTTTCTTGGTGTAAACTGGTTCCAGATCTAGAGAGGCTTATTTGATTCAAGTTCAGTCTTATAATTTGTTTTGGATGAAGGGGCAAGAGTATACATAGTATTGACATAGAAGTCTAGTTGTCCTAATACTGAGTTTGATCCTTGGGTTGAGTTCTTATAGCCTGATCTATTTAAATTTTTTCCATTGGATATTTTTCACCTGATTCCTTTATTAGCCATTAATGGTCATCCATTTTTTTCATTAGAGGTTGTGAAATAGTGGTTTTTCTAATTATGTAACTTTCTGCATTTACTAGCTAGAATTCTGTTAAGAACATTTCCTCAACTAGTTTCTGCCAGAAACGCTGGATAAGTGCTTGATTCTTTCCCTTTATTTTCCAACTTCAGGTGGCAGGTTTTTTTGTTTTCATCAGAGTTTTGGATTCATACAGTTTAAAAGTGATCGTAGTCTTCCTTTTGTTGTTCAGATTGTCTTGTCTTGGCCAGTGGGACCTCTTCAAGCTAACTCCTATGCCCTTCACAGCTAGAGCATCTTTCTTAGTGTCCAGGCTTGATTATATTTTTCCAATCCCATTCTTGAAATCTTCCATTTCTAAGGAGTTCCTAGTTTGTTTTGGTGGGAAATTGTGTTTAGAGATCATAATATGGATGTCTACTTTTTAAAAAGATGTTATTTTCAGCTATTTGACTCTTTCAAATATTGATTGGTTTCTTTTCTTGATTCAACAGGCATGCCCAAAGAAAAATACGAGCCCCCTGACCCTCGGAGGATGTACACAATTATGTCCTCTGAGGAAGCAGCAAGTGGAAAGAAATCTCATTGGGTGGAGCTTGAAATAAGTGGTAAGACATACACAGCTAAATTTATGGTTTGGAAGTTAAGATCTAGTAATGCCAATACATGAGGGAAGCAATGCTGTGTTTTACCAATGCTGATTTGTGTTAGAAGCTGAAATGTTCAGTAGAAAGAGCATGGTTTGAGTCAAAGTTCAGAACCCATTCATTGCTTATTTTCTCACTGTCAGTGTGCTTTTATAAAATGAAGATGATAATATCAAAGATGAAATGAAAATAGCATATGTAGTGACTACTATACAAAGGTTTGTTCTGTTCCTTAATTCTCTGATGACGTAGGGTAGGGATTTTTGTGTTATCCAGTGACAGGTTTCCAGTGTGGTGGGGAATGTCTGTTCTGCCATAGATTCTGGGATAGATTTGTTTCTCCTTATTTTCTGAATTTGTGTTTCAGTCTGAGTCTCTGGGGACAGCCTTGTTCAGAAATACAAAATCTTGAAAGAGTTTGAAGCAGCTTTCAGGATTCCCTTCTAACTTTAATGCAAGTCTTCAAAAATATGGCAAGGGACATGATTGCTTCTTAAGGCAACCAGGGCTAAAGAAATTTTGTGTTCATGTTGTCCTAACTTGCCTTCTCATGCTTTCCTTCTAGTTTTTCTTGACTTTCGCTTTCTGAAATAATATTGACCAAACTTTCTTTTCTTTCACCTGGCTGTCCTTGATATTTTTAAAAGTTTAATGCAACAAACATACTGAGTGTATGCTATGTGTAAAACATTTTTCCAGGTGCTGTACTAGGCATATGTAAGATATATAGATGGGGGGGGGGGGAAAGGTCTGATTCATTCTGAAGCTTTTGGCATATTATGGAGCGAGAGGAAGGGACTATGCCAGTGTAAGTAACTAGTAGACAAAATACAACTGTCAAGTCTAAGTAGAAAAGTGCTATACAGAAAGCAAAAGGAAGTAGTGATAGTAGCATCTCTCCCTTGTCAGCTCAGAAGTTCTGATTAATTATTGAGTAAACCTAAACACCCTCTTCTGCAGCCATAGTAGAGGTTGGTACCTACATGGGTCTCTCCTGTTTTCCCTCTTCGGTTTCTGGAGTGCTGGTGCAGAGTGATGGGAGAGTGAAATTTCTCTCTTCTTCTGCCTGTCCTGTCAAATTTGATTTTCTCTGTCAGAGAGCCTTTGAAGCATAGGCAATTACCTCTCCAACTTCCCCTTTTAATTTCTGTGGGATTGGTATTTAACTATATTTTTCTTTTTTCAGTCTGTATTAGCAGTTTTTGAATTACAAGTCGTTTGCTTCTAGGAAATTTGGATAGTCTAGAAAGTGTTCACTTAGGTCAGTGAGGTTATATCTCTGAGGTGAAGGGGATTTTTCTCTGTCTGCTCCCTCTACCTCATGTTGGGAACTTACTGGCAATTTTGAGTCATTGTTCTCTGCTTACTCTGAACTTTGGGGAGAAATCTGTGTAGAAGATAGGAATGAAAAGGAGAGATTTTTCCTTTAAAATAGCATTCTTAACAGTTTTATCTTTACCAAGTGTTGTGGAGGATAAGCTGTTGATTGAATAGGTCTGGTGGAACAAGACCTTGTAATTAATAAAACTGCTATCAGGAAGGTCCCTTTATCATGTTAATACATGAACATAAACTCCAGTGTGTAGAAATTTTCAAGACTGAATTCATTTCATGCTAAGATTAGAGTTATTTCAAGGCTAGAGTTATCATGTATATACTCTAGCATTCCTTAAGATCCTGTGATACAAAATTCTAGGGACCTGAGGTCATTGAATTCTGGACCTGAAATAATCTCATATATTCTTCTGGTTCTAGGGAGATGGGTGGTTAGATCCTTGTGCCATTTGGAGGTAGCCAGATAATCCAAATGACTATTAGTCATTTACTTTTTTAAAGAAGGCCATTTTTTTAATGGTAAGATGAAACACAGATAAAGAAAACCCCAGAAGCATATTAGTGAATTATTTTAAGGCCAGAAACCTGGCCAGAAACCCAGGTCAGGAATTGGAAGTTTTCTGATCAGTCCAATAGACATTAAATGCATGTGGCTACTGAGCATTTGAAATGTACTTAGATTAGTCCAGGGCTTCCCTTGGTGGCTCAGTGGTAAAGAATCCTCCTGCCAATGCCGGGGCCATGGTTCCATCCTTGGTTCGGGAAGATCTCACATGCCTTGGAACACCTAAGCCCATACACCACAACTAGTGGGCCTGTGCTCTAGAACGCATGCTTTGCAACAGGAGAAGCCACCACAATAAAAAGCCTCTGCTTGCAGCAACTAGAGAAAGCCCATGTGCAGCAGCGAAGATCTAGCACAACCAAAAATAAATAAGTAAATCTGAAAAAGAAAAGAAATGTCCTGAAATAAATGTTTTAGATATAGAGGATTAAATAAAATATTATATTACAGTTTTAAAAAAGGAATTAGACGTTTTTAACTTTTCCCAGAACCTCTTCCATACCACAGCCAAACACAATCCCTTCCCCACTCCCCAAAAGTAACTGTTACCCTAACTTTTATAGTAATCACTTCTTTTGTTTCCTTACAGTTTTAACATCAGGCTACGTAGGGCTTGTCTGGTAGCTCAGGTGGTAAAGAATCCACCTGCAATGCGGGAGACCTAGGTTTCATCCCTGTGTTGGAAAGATTTCCTGGAGGAGGTCATGGTAGTATGGCAGTACATCTCCAGTATTGTTGCCTGGAGAATCTCCATGGATGACGAGCCTGGCGGGGTTGCACAGAGTTGGACACAACTGATGACTAAACACAAGTGTTAAGAGTTTAGTGCTCTCCTTTTTATTTGATGTGTCTTAATTTACATGTTCCCCGTCCATCCTTTTCTTTACAGTTTATCTGTTGAACTTCTTGTTACCCTGCAGTATGTATTCTCCTGCATGCAGTTCAACATGTTTTTCATCCATATTTGCAAGTAGGAGGCAGAGACTTGGTCAAGAGTTGGATTTAAGACCCTTTACAGGACTGAAGACTGCATTATGTGTGTGGTATTATTTTTTTTCTTTAGGAGGCACATAAGATATACAAGTCTTCTTTTCTACTGATATTCAGTGCCTAGAGCCATTAATTCTTTGAAGGCTGCAAAATAGTGATAACTCTTTTTTTTTAATTAGATGAGCTGTATCTGTTAAGAGATACTTTGCCTCATCTTAAAATTTTACTTTATCTTGGGCTTCCCAGGTGGTGCTAGTGGTAAAGAACCCTCCTGCCAATGCAGGAGACACCAGAGAGGCTTGATCCTGGGTTGGGAAGATCCCCTGGAGGAGGGCATGGTGACCCACGTCAGTATTCTTGCCTGGAGAATCCCATGTATAGAGGAGCCTGGCGAGCTGCAGTCCACAGGCTTGCAAAGAGTCGGACACGACTGAGTGACCTATGGTGCACATGGTTGATTTATTCCCTCATTTACTAATTGATTTCTCAAGGTATAAATTTGTATAGGAGAGGGAGAAAAGAATGCTTCTTTCCTTCCTTTTATTTATGAGTTTTCAAGATGACCTGTTGTCCTTTGAAGGTGACCAATCAAATTTTAAAGTTTCATTTTTAAAGTATCCAGTGGTTTATGAATCCGACTTCCAGTTCAGGGAATTGAGGTTTGATCCTTGGTCCAGGAACTAAGATCTCACATGCTGCAGGGCGACTAAGGCCTTGCGCCACAACTACTGAGCCGATGTGCCACAACTGGAGAAGCCCCCGTGCCACAGTGAACAGTCCTACACGCCACAGCTGAGACCCTACAGAGCCAAAAGTAATTAAAGAAATAAAGTATGTTACTAACTAGTATATTTGGGTTTCAAACATATGCCATGAGTTGTCATTATTCCTCTTTATTTTGTTGCTTAAAATTGTCCTGTTTTGCCATAGACTTGATGGCAGTCAGATTTTGTTTCATTATTCAGTTCAGTTCAGTTTCCCAGTCATGTCCTACTCTTTTTGACCTCATGGACTGCAGCATGCCAGGCTTCCCTGGTCCATCACCAACTCCTGGAGCTTGCTCAGACTCACGCCCATTGAGTTGGTGATGCCATCCAACCATCTCGTCCTGCTTTGTCCTCGTCTCCTTCTGCTTTCAATCTTTCCCAGCAACAGGGTCCTTTCTAGTGAGTTGGTTCTTCGTATCAGCTGTTCTGAATATTGGAGCTTCAGCCTCAGCATCAGTCCTTCCAATGAATATTCAGGACTGATTTCCTTTAGGATTGACTGCTTTGATCTTGTAGTCCAAGGGTCTCTCGAGAGTCTTCTCCAACCTCACAATTAAAAAGCATCAATTCTTCGGTGCTCAGCTTTCTTTATAGTTCATTATTATTTTCTCTTTTTTGCTTAGATGCCCAAAGAATTTTTTCCCCTTAAAGTCAGTAATTTTTACTTGAATATATTTTGGTATTGGTATACTTTGATATTTTTCAGTATAATAAGCTCTTTCAATGTGTAGTTTGAGGTTTTTTTTTTTTTTCTTTTAATTTCAGGGAAGTTTCCTTGAAATTAAAATAGCTTAAATAGCTTTAGTGTTCTGATTCCTTTCTTCACTTTTTCTTTCAGAGAGATTTATTCTCTGAATTTGAATGTGTACATATTTGTCTCAGAATCACTTTTAAAGATAGTACAGTAAGTTCACTCCCTTACTGTTGTACCGTTTTACATGTACAGTCAGACAGTCGTTTAACCACCATCACAATTACAATATGGAATGATTTCATCACTGCAGAAAACTTCACCCTGCTCCATTTTAGGCAGCCTCTCTCCCCACTTTCAGCCCCTGGTAACTACTGAGTTTTAATTTTTTTTTTGACTGAACTGTTTTAGGTTCATAGCACCTTTGATGTAAAGTACAGTGTATGATCCTTCCACTGTCAACATCCCCCACCAGAGTGGTGCATTTGTTACATCCGTGAATCTGCTTTCGCACCCAAAGTTCATAGTTTACGTTAGAGTTCACTCTTGATATTGTACATTTTTGGGGTTTAGACAAATATATAATGACATGTATCCACCACTGTCATATCATACAGAGTAGTTTAACTGCCCCCAAAGTCCTCTGTGCTCTCGCTGTTCATTCATACTTCACTCTCCCTGAACCCCTGATCTTTTTACTCTTGCCATTGTTTTGCCTTTTCTATCCTTGGGATCAAACAGTGTGTAGATTTCTTAGATTGGGTTCTTTGACTTAGTAATATGCATTTAAGTTCCTGCATTTGTTTCCATCTTCATACTTCATATATTTTTAGTGCTGAGTGATGTTCCATTGTCTAGATATATCACAGTTTATCCATTCACCTACTGAGGGACATCTTGATTATTTCCAAGTTTTGGCAGTTATGAATAAAGCTGCTGCAGATGTCCACATGCAGGTTTTTGTGTGTATGGTGTAGGTTTTCAACTCCTGGGTAAATGGCAAGGCGCATGATGGTGAGAATGTTAAATTTTGTAAAAAAAAAAAAAGCCAGACTCTTCCAAAATGGCTGTATTTGGCATTTCCACTAGCAGTGAATGAGAGTTCCTGTTGCTCTACATCCTCTCCAGCATTTGACATTGTTCTGGGTTTTGTCCATTATAATGGATATGTATAGTGGTATCTCATTGTTATTTTAATTTTCATTTCCCTGATGATAAATGATTAAGAGCATCTTTTCACATACTTATTTACTATGGACATATCTTCATTAGCAAGGTGTCTGTTCAGGTCCCTCCCTCCCACCTCCATTTTTTTTTTTTTTTTTTTTTAGATTTTTTAAAAAAATTATTTTTAATTGGAGGAAAATTGCTTTACAGTATTGTGTTGGTCTCTGCCATACATCAACATGAATCAGCCATAGGTATACCTACATTCTCTCTCTTGAACCTTCCTCCCTCCTCCCACCCCATCCTGCCGCTGCATCATACAGCAAATTTCCATTGGCTCTCTGTTTTACATTATGGTAAATTAGATTACATTATTACATTATGGTAATGTATGGAGGAAAGTTATGACCAACCTAGATAGCATATTCAAAAGCAGAGACATTACCTTGCTGACTAAGGTCCATCTAGTCAAGGCTATGGTTTTTCCAGTAGTCATGTGTGGATGTGAGAGTTGGACTGTGAAGAAGGCTGAGCGCTGAAGAATTGATGCTTTTGAATTGTGGTATTGGAGAAGGCTCTTGAGAGTCCCTTGGACTGCAAGGAGATCCAGCCAGTCCATTCTGAAGATCAGCCCTGGGATTTCTTTGCAGGGAATGATGCTAAAGCTGAAACTCCAGTACTTTGGCCACCTCATGCGTAGAGTTGACTCATTGGAAAAGACTCTGATGCTGGGAGGGATTGGGGGCAGGAGGAGAAGGGGACGACAGAGGATGAGATGGCTGGATGGCATCACTGACTCGATGGATGTGAGTCTGAGTGAACTCCAGGAGTTGTTGATGGACAGGGATGCCTGATGTACTGCGATTCCTGGGGTCGCAAAGAGTCGGACACGACTAAGCAACTGAACTGAACTGAATATTATGTGTTTTCATACTACACTCCCAGTTTGTCCTGCCCTCTCCTTCCTCCACTGAGTTCGTAAGTCTTTTCTCTGTCTGCAGTCCTTTGCTGCCCTGCAAATAGGTTCATCAGTACCATCTTTATTAGATTCCAAATATATACAATACTTTTTCTGTCTTCACTCTATATAATAAGTACTAGATTCAGTCATTAAGACTGATTCAAATGTGTTCTTTGCTATGGCTGAGTAAAATGACATTTAATTTAGATGACCATTATATTACTACTATAGGCAAGAATCCCTTAGAAGAAATGGAGTAGCCTTCATTGTTAACAAAAGAGTCTGTAATGCAGTTTTTGGGTGCAGTCTCAAAAATGACAGAATGATCCTGTTCATTTACAAGGCAAACAATTCAGCATCACAGTAATCTAAACCTATACCCCAACCACTAATGCTGCAGAAGCTGGAGTTGAATGGATCTGTGAAGCACTACAAGACCTCCTAGAACTAACACCAAAAAAAAAAAAAAAGATGTCCTTTTCATCACAGGGGACTAGAATGCAAAAGTAGGAAGTCAAGAGATACCTGGAGTAACTGGCAAATTTGGCCTTTGAGTACAAAATGAGGCCGGCAAGGGCTCACAGTTTTGCCAAGTGAATAGACTGTTCATAGCAGACACCCTCTTGCAACAATACAAGAAACAACTCTATGCATGGACATCACCAGATGGTCCATATCAAAATCAGATTGCTTATATATTTTGCAGCTGAAGATGGAGAAGCTCTATACATTCAGCAAAAACAAGACCTGGAGCTGATTGTGGCTCAGATCATGAACTCCTTATTGCCAAATTCAGACTTAAGTTGAAGAAAGTAGGGAAAACCATAAGACCATTCAGGTATGGCCTAAATCAAGTCACTTGTGATTATACAGTGGAAGTGACAAAAATAAATTCAAGGGATTAGATCTGATTGAGGGTCTGAAGAAATATAGATGGTGGTTCTTAACATTGTACAGGAGGTGGTGATTAAGACCATCCTCAAGAGAAAGAACTGCAAACAGGCAGAATGGTTCTCTGAGGAGGGCTTACAAATAGCTGAGAAGAGAAGAGAAGCGAAAGGCAAAGGAGAAAAGGAAAGATATATCCATCTGAATGCAGAGTTCCAAAGAATAGCAAGGAGAGATAAGAAAGCCTTCCTCAGTGATCAATGCAAAGAAGTAGAGGAAAACAATAGAATGGGAGAGATTAGAGATCGCTACAAGAAAATTAGAGATGCCAAGGGAATATTTCATGCGAAGATGGGCTCAGTAAAGGACAGAAATGGTATGGACCTAACAGAAGCAAAAGATATTAAGAAAAGGTGGCGAGGATACACAGAACTGTACAAAAAAGACATGAATGACATGGATAACCATGATGGTGTGATCACTCACGTAGAGACAGACATCCTGGAGTGCAAAGTCAAATGGGCTTTAGGAAGCAGGAAGCATCACTATGGACAAAGCTAGTGGAGGTGATGGAATTTCAGCGGAGATATTTCAAATCCTAAAGGATGATGCTGTGAAAGTGCTTCACTCAATATGCCAGCAAATTTGGAAAATTTGGAAGTAGCTACAGGACCGGGACTTTGGGCTCCAAAATCACTGCAGATGGTGATTGCAGCCATGAAATTAAAAGACACTTACTCCTTGGAAGAAAACTTATGACCAACCTAGATAATATATTCAAAAGCAGAGACGTTACTTTGCCGAATAAGGTCCGTCTAGTCAAGGCTATGGTTTTTCCTGTGGTCATGTATGGATGTGAGAGTTGGACTGTGAAGAGGGCTGAGAGCTAAAGAATTGATGCTTTTGAACTGTGGTGTTGGAGAAGACTCTTGAGAGTCCCTTGGACTGCAAGGAGATCCTACCAGTTCATTCTGAAGGAGATTGGCCCTGGGATTTCTTTGGAAGGAATGATGCTAAAGCTGGAACTCCAGTACTTTGGCCACCTCATGTGAAGAGTTGACTCATTGGAAAAGACCCTGATGCTGGGAGGGGTTGGGGGCAGGAGGAGAAGGGGGTGACAGAGGATGAGATGGCTGGATGGCATCACGGACTCGATGAACGTGAGTCTGAGTGAACTCCGGGAGTTGGTGATGGACAGGGAGGCCTGGCATGCTTCGATTCATGGGGTCGCAAGGAGTCGGACACAACTGAGCAACTGAACTGAACTGAACAGGACTGGGAAAGGTCAAGTTTCATTCTAGTCCCAAATAAGGGCAATGGCAGAGAATGTTCAAACTACCGCATAATTGCACTCATCTCACATGCTAGCAAAGTAATGATGAAAGTTCTCCAAGCCAGGCTTCAACAGTAGGTGAACTGAGAACTTCCAGATGTTTAAGCTGGAATTACAAAAGACAGGAACCAGAGATCAAATTGCCAACGTCCACTGGATGATAGAAAAAATCAGAGAATTCCAGAAAAACATCTGCTTCATTGACTACACTAAAGCCTTTGACTGTGTGGATCACAACAGACTGTGGAAAATTCTTCAAAAGATGGAAATACCAGACCACCTTACTTGCTTGCCTCCTGAGATACCTGTATGTAGGTCAGGAAGCAACAGTTAGAACCGTACATGAAACAGTGGACTGGTTCCAAATTGGGAAACGAATATGTCAAGGCTGTATACTGTCACCCTGTTTATTTAACTTATATGCAGAGTACATTGTGCAAAATACTGGGCTGAATGAATCTCAAGCTGGAATCAAGATTGCTGGGAGAAATATCAATAACCTCAGATATGTAGATGACACCATCCTTATGGCAGAAAGTGAAGAGGAACTACAGAGCCTCTTAATGAAAGTGAAGGAGGAGAGTGAAAAAACTTGCTTAAAACTCAACATTCAAAAACAAAGATCATGGCATCTGGTCTCATCACTTCGTGTCAGATAGATGGGGAAACAATGGAAACAGTGACTATTTTGGGGGGCTCTAAAATCAGTGGAGCTGGTGAGTGCAGTCATGGGATTAAAACATACTTGCTCCTTGGAAGGAAAGCTATGACCAACTTAAACAGCATATTAGAGAGCAGAGAGATTACTTTGCTGACAAATGTTTGTATAGTCGAAACTATGGTTCTTCCATTAGTCACATATAGATGGGGAACTGGACCATAATGCTGAGCGCTGAAGAATTGATACTTTTGAACTGTGGTGTTGGAGGAGACTCTTGAGAGTCCCTTGGACCACAAGCAGATCCAGCCAGTCCATCCAAAAGGAAATCAGTCCTGAATATTCGTTTGAAGGACTGATGCTAAAGCTGAACCTCTAATACTTTGGCCACCTGATGTGAAGTAGTGAAGTGAAATCGCTCAGTTATGTCCAACACTTTGCGACCCCATGGACAGTAGCCTGCACCAGGCTCCTCCGTCCATGGGATTTTCTAGGCAAGAGTGCAGGAATGGGTTGCCATTTCTTTCTCCAGGGAAAAACTGTCTAATTGGAAAAGACCCTGATACTGGGAACGATTGAAGGCAGGAGGAGAAGGGGATAACAGAGGATGAGATGGCTGGATGGCATCACTGACTCGATGGCATGAGCTTGGATAAGCTCCAGGAGTTGGTGATAGACAGGGAGGCCCTGCGTGTTGCGATTCATGCGGTTGCAAAGAGTCAGACCCGAGTGAGTGACTAAACTGAACTGAAAATGTCATTGTGTATATGTACCACAACAAATTCCTTATCCATTCATCTGTTGATGAACCTCTAGGTTGCTTCTATGTTCTTGCTGTTTTTCAGTCACTAAGTTATGTCTGACTCTTTGTAATCCCATGGACTGCATCATTCCAGGCTTCCCTGTCCTTCACCATCTCCTGGAGTTTGCTCAAACTCACGTTTATTGAGTCAGTGATGCCATCCAACCATTTCATCCTCTGTCTCCCCCTTCTCCTCCTGCCCTCAATCTTTCCCAGGATCAGTCTTTTCCAATGAGTCAGCTGTTTGCATCAGGTCACCAGTATGGGGGCTTTAACTTAAGGTTTGCATCAGTCCTTCTAATGAACATTCAGGGTTGATTTCCTTTAGGATTGGGTGGTTTGATCTTGATGTCCAGGGGACTCTCAAGAGTCTTCTCCTGCCGGGGTCCAGCCCCGGTGGATCCAGGGAATTTGAAGCGGGGATGGAGTTGGCATCCTAGGAAAAAAACTTATTTAACTACAGATATATAGAGAGATTAGAAACGGATAGTGTAGTAGGAAATATTGGTGGAGAAAAGGAGGCTGAATAACTTGGTTTACGGGGAAAACTAGTAAAATCTCAAGACAAGAGGTTTGCACCATCTACGTTAGGCCACCGGCGCCCACTTGAATATCAAAGGGTGCCTCGCCTTAGGCTCCCTTTTGCTTGGATCTTAGCAGCCAGGCTAAGTAAGTAGACCTGGTGAGCCTCCCAGCCCCAGATGGAAATTCAGCCAAAAAAAGGGGAGAAAAGAACGACATGGGGAAGCCCAGCACTGGTGCAAGACTCCAAAAACTTTATTTTTCAAAATCAGCTTATATACCCCAAGTTGTACATAAAGAAGTAATGGAATATGCAGAATTATGCAGGGCCTGCAGTCCTGACCCTCATTGAGACCAGGCTTTCTTTTTGCATACCCTCCTGTATACAAAAGGTCTCAGGTGGTTTACATTATCTTCTGGCCAAGAGGCCTGTTAACATTTTTATGGCTCTCTTCCTGGGTAATTGTCTATCAACCAGAAAACTCCTTTTCCCTAGAAGTGTTTTTTCTTTACTCTGCATTACCCTCAAAGTACTAAATAAAGTTACATTCCTGTAGAACAAAGGTGCAGTGGGTTATAACAAAGAAAGTATTTAACTCAAATATCTAATATTGCTAATACCAGGTCTACTACCTGTTTTTCTATATACCAACTATGTCTACAAATAAAAGATACGAAAATTTGGCAGCAATTATTGGCTCAACAAATGAAACCTTTAATCAGTCCTATTCTAATGATTTTGACTCCTCAGAAGCCCCTACATTCCTAGGATGTTTTAAGCTTCCTGTGCCTTCAAACGATCACATGCGCAGCTGTAGGAGTCCTGCAGGCAGGCTAGAAAGCCATCAGAGGGGTTTTTGGATTGAAACACCCTTTCAAATGCAGAAGACTAAAGCCCTGAGTTAATCTTTTCCAGAGTGTGTCAGAAGAGTGGAAAAGTACAATACAATAAGGCAGGCATATTCTTATTCTTGAGGTACATGCTCAGGAAATACCAGGGGGAAAACCTGAGATCTGACTTGCCTTGCCCATCAGATTTCTGCTGCATGACCTTGTCATAGGTGGGATTTCTCAGACTGGCTCCCGGCATTCTCCAACAATGCAGTTAGAAAGCCTGAGTTCTTCGGCACTCAGCCTTCTTTTTGGTACTGATACTGAGTCCAAGCTCAATCTGCTCATAGCGAGTCAGTGAAAATCAGATGAGGTGTTGGGACCAGGAAAATGGCTACTTACTGCCTCAAAAATACTATCATGTTGGGGCCTGGATGTCAGATTCTTTTATGGATCAGGGATGAGGGGAAGTGAGGAAACAAAGTAAAAAGATCATTTCATTCCTGCAAATATCTCTTAGAATGGCAATACTCAGGTAGGGGGATATATTAGTTTCACTTTTTCACAGTCATTTCATGGGCAGTATGAAATGGAATATTGCCTGTCAGAGCAACAGAGATGCCACATTTATCTGTGATTCCAGCCTCTCGAATTGTGAATTTCTGGGGCGAGCCTATAAGCAGAAAATGAAGGTTGCCTCATGCCATGCCTCATGCTCAGCCATTTGCCACACAAATGATTTAGGTTGTCACAGTCCTTCATAGGTGGGCTGGGTCAGGTTATCTTCCTGAGGCACACCATTATGTATGCTTAATAACAAAAAAGGTTAAAGTCACAGAAGCTCTTCCAGTGTAAATTCAAAGTTAACCCTTCTTGGTTACAGTCCAACTCTAGTTCATTATGTGACTGCTGGAAAAACCATGGCTTTGACGATCCAGACCTTGTCAATAATGTCTCTCCTTTTTTAATATGCTGTCTAGGTATGTCACAGTTTTCCTTCCGAGGGCCAAGCATTTTTAATTTCGTGGCTGGAGTGATTTTGGAGCCCAACAAAATAGTCTGTCATTGTGTCTGTTTTTCTTCCTGTTTATTTTCTATGAAGTGATGGGACTGGATGCCATGATCTTAGTTTTTTGAATGTTGAGTTTTAAGCCAGCTTTTTCACTGTCCTCTTTCACCTTCACAAGAGGGTCTTTAGTTTCTCTTCCATGTCCTAGCTATATATAATAGTGCTGCAGCAAACATTGGGATATGTGCCTCTCTTTCATTTATGGTTTTCTCAGAGTATATGCCCGTAGAGGGATTGTTGGGTCATATGGTGTGTTTTACTCCTAGTTTTTTAAAGGAATCTCCATACCTTTCTCCATAGTGGCTGTATAAGTTTATATTCCCACCAACAGTGCAAGAGGGTTTCCTTTTCTCCACTCCCTCTCACGCATTTATTGTTTGTAGATATTTTGATGATGGCCATTCTTTGATTTGCATTTCTCTAATAATGAGTGATGTTGAGCATCTTTTCATGTGTATGTCTTCTTTGCAGAAATGTCTGTTTTAGGTCTTCTGCCCGTTTTTTGATTGGGTTGTTGGTTTTCCTGATGTTGAGCTGTATGAGCCTTTTACATATTCTGGAGATTAATGATTTGTCAGTTGTTACTTTTGCAATTATTTTCTCCCATTCTGATCTTTTAATTTTATTTATTGTTTCCTTTGCAGAAACTTTTAAGTTTAATTAATTCCCATTTGTTTATTTTTGTTTTTATTTCCATTACTCTAGGAGGTGGATCAAAGAGGATCTTGCTGTGATGTATGTCAGAGAATGTATTGCCTGTGTTTTCCTCTAAGAGTTTTATAGCTTCTGGCTTTACATCTAGGTCTTTAATCCATTTTGAGTTTATTTTTCTGTATGGTGTTAGGAAGTGTTCTTGTTTCATTCTTTTACACGTAGCTGTCCAGTTTTCCCAGCACCTCTTATTGAAGAGACTCTGCCCATTTTTAAATTGAGTTATTTTCCTGTTGAGTTTTAAGAGTTCTTTGTATAAATAACAGTCCCTTATCAGCAATATCTTTGCAGGTGTTTTCTGCCAGTCTGGCTTGTCTTTTCATTCTCCTAACAGTCTTCCATTGAGCAGAAGTTATTTTAATGAAGTCCAGTTTATTATTTCTTTCACATAGTGTGCTTTTGGTATTATATGTAGTCATTGAAGAGGAGTGAAACAGAGACCAGAAATAGACCCCCATAAATACCAATAGACCCACATAAATGTGTAGTCATTGCAAACTCAAAATCATGTAAGTTTTCTCCTGTGTTGTTTTACAGGAGTTTTATGGTTTTGTGTTTTATGTTTAGTTCTATGATCCATTGTGAGTCAGTTTTTATGAAGAGTATGAGGTTAGATTTTTTTTTTTTAACTGGTGGATGTTCTAGCACCTTTCATTGAAATGACTTTTCTCTATAGTATTGCCCTTGCTCCTTTGTCAGAGATCAGTTGACTGTATTTATGTGGGTCTGTTTCTGGGTTCTTGTTCAATCTTTTGCCAATACCACATCTGGATTACTGTAACTTTATAGTATTGAAGTCAGGTAGCATCCAAATTTTATATTTCAGTTTTATGTTGGCTATTCTCTATCTTTTTCTCCTCTGTATAAACTTTAGGATTAGTTTGTCTGTATCCATAGAGTAACTTATTTGGCATTTAGAGGTCTTATTTATGTTCTTTTACCATTTCTTAATAACTTTCAGCTCATTTTGAAATTGTAGGTGATAGTTTTGGGGTTGTGTTTGGTATGTTTTTGTTGTCTGTAGGAAGTTTTTCCTGCTCCTTATATGTATGTTTTCCTGTTCTTTATATATTTTTTTCTTATATAATTTTTAGAACTGTATGACAACTTTTATAGGATTTGACCGTATAACTTCTGTTCATTTTTATTTAAATTTAATTTTTATGAACTTTTAGCTATGATTCAGGATAGTTTTTCTAACTTTAGAGTTCCTTCTCCAGTGTTTTTTGTTTGCAGAGTGTTCACAATTGTGGTAATGTATTTTCAGAAACTTTCTGGTTCTGTTCCCTTCTTTCATTTTTATCTGGACTTTTACCCCCTTTATCTCTTTTATACCTGTCCTACTTTATTTGATTTTATTTCCATTTTTTTGAGCTTTTTTTCCTTTTTTCTCAGTGTAGGGCCTTGGCTGGTCAGTTTGGAGAAATTCTGGGACCCAGGCTACTGTGAAATGAAATTATGTCCTGCCATATCAATAAACAAGAAATGTCACAGCCATCAGCGATTTCAGGCCTCCAGATGTGAGTGAGGATTCTCAAAACAGAACACAGGGCAATCCAGCACAAGTTGCCACCTTCCCCCTGCCCTGTGTGGTGATTGTTGAGGCACTCGGGAATGGAGGCAGCAGCCATCCCCACTGCTTAAGGTGAAGGTGAACAAGGCATTAAGGTTGTAAGCAATCAGGATACTGGATTTGGCCCCAGATAGCTGAGGTACATATGACAGGAATGAATTCAGTGAGCCCAGAAGCTTGCATCTTCTCTTACAGAGAGGAATACCAAATTCCTTAACTCAGTATCTGAGTTTCCTTACCTTGCAGTAATCTTTGATGTTCAGACTGCCTGCCCTCTTTGTTGCAAAGATTGAAGTGAAATGATTGAAGTGAAGTCGCTCAGTCATGTCCAACTCTTTGCAACCCTGTGGACTGTAGCCTACCAGGTTCCTCCCTCCATGGGATTCTCCAGGCAAGAATACTGGAGTGGGTTGCCATTTCCTTCTCCAGGGGATCTTCGCGACCCAGAGGTGGAACCTGGGTCTCCCAGATTGGAGGCAGACGCTTTAACATCTGAACCACCAGGGAAGCCTATTTGTTGCAAACTTTGTTGCAGACTGACTTCCCCTTCAGCTTCCTTGGAGCAGTTTTCTTGGGCTGTGGAGATCCTGCCTCCCAGGATTGGAGATACTGCCTCCCAGGATTGGAGTCCTTAACATTCCCACCAAGCAAAATAACTCTCTACTTTCAGGTTGTGATTATATTATTTTTCAGTAAACACTGCTTTCAGACTTACTGTGGACACTATGGAGTAAGTGTCCATAACTCATTACTGAATTGCAGTAAACTCTTCCCAGTTGTGATACTGTGGGTGGGTGAAAGTGTCCTCTTTAGATCTCTAGAGCTTTCAGTCTGTGTAGTCTCTCCTCTTTGGTGCTTTGCCCTGTCACCTGTCATCTCTTAAATTTACATAATATTGCCAGACTCCATTTGGCAATGTACTACTCCTTGTACTACTTTGGAAACTGTAGCAGTAAAGTGGAACAGACTTAAGGGCTCACCTTGTTTTCCATCTCATCAGTGATCACTGTCCTGTGTTGCCTATTGTCTGTCCAGTGCCTTAAACTCAATATTTCATATATTGTCCGGTTTTTTAGTTGCTTTAGGTGGGAGGGTAAATCCAGTCCATGTTACTCTGTCTTGCTGAAAATTAAGTCTGTCAGTTTTTTTTTCTCTTTAAGATTGTGTTTGGTAACGCCAGTGTCTAAATCTCCTGGGCTTTCTGTTTTGTTGTTTCTCTTTTTCTTCTGTTTTTCATTTGCTTGGTCTGGTAATTTTTATTAAATAATAGGAATTATATGTTAAATGGTAGAATAATTTGATGGTCTGGATGGTGTTCTCTTTCTTAGGAGTGAATTTTCTTTTTTGTTTGTCAGACAGTTCTGTAAGGAGTAACCTTAATCTAATCAGGGATTCATTCATCTCATTTAAACTTGGTGTTGGGAGTGGTTTTAAGAGTTGACTTACTGCAGAGTTGCCCCTAATCCATTTATAGATGCCAGCTGGAATCTTGATGGTTAACAGAATCAAATTCCTTAGTGGTTCAATTCCTGTTTGCATTCCCAGCTGTGTAGGAGGACTTAACGTTGTGCTCAACACTTCACCCTCCTGGCCCCAAC
>SJYA01004191.1:0-37546 GCA_006410615.1 Neotragus moschatus
GAATTCTTGCCTGGAGAATCCCACAGACAGAGAAGCCTGGCGGGCCATGGTCCATAGGGCTGCAGAGAATCGGACACGACTGAGGCGACTAAGCACACACGCACACACTATATGCGAATCCCAAATAACACCTACACAAACACCCATAGGGAAAGGATACATACATCTAATATTTCAGCAAGGCAGCACGTAAATCACATAGTAGAATATACTATTTTTTCTTTCATTCTAGGTAGGTTATTCATTTAGGATATAAAACATCTTTATCATAAAAAAAAAAAGTCAAGACTGCCATTTCCAAATACATGTCAAACACCCCTCCTGTAACAATTTAAAGGCTGCTTCACATTGTTTCAACTGGTCTGCTGCACTGACACAAGAAGGAAACTTTGAAGGCCCAAAACAAGAAGTAAAACCAAGAATTCAGACAGATAAAGGAGCCCAAAGACAGTTTCCCCTGGGAATGTTTTGAGGACCTCAAGTGCACAGGGTGTGGGGGGTTAGGAGTCAAGCCCAAAGGGAAACTTAGTCAAAAGAAGAGACTGAGAAGGGCTTCCTTCCACTCGGACTGAATGAGAACTAAGAAGAAAACAAAGAGAGTTGTCTTTCTCAACCTTAGGACTGAATGAAAGGATGGAGAATCTCTCCTGAGAATTCATAACCACAAAAGCTGGTCATTGAGCTGGTTTTCTGTCTGAACTAATGCTGCTGCTGCTGCTAAGTCACTTCAGTCGTGTCCGACTCTACCTATGGTCTAAATTCTGTAGGTAGAGAATTTAATTTACAATGGCTTAGACTTGTTGTACCCCAGGGTCATAAATTCTCTTTTGATTAGTGACTTCAGACCAGACCTATAACACCACAAACTTCTTCAGCAGTGGCAGGAGAGAACACTATGTGAAAAAGCAAACAAATGTGCTGGCTTCTCTTTTTCTCTTCATTTAGATACTGCCTGATCCCTCAGTCTCTGCCTGGAAACTTCCATGGAGGTATTTCCAGGCAGTTTTCTATGCTTCAAAAAGCTGTCCCATCCTTTCAGAGTCCTACTTCTTGCAGATATTTAACTAAGATGTTAATAGATTCTAATAGGATATCATTCTTTTAAATATGTCCATTAATTGCATAACAAATCTAAATAAGAACAACAACAACAACAAAAAAAACTAGGCCTCATCTCAAAGGATTTCTACATAAAATTTTTCAAGGAAAATAGTCAGCTCATAATTTTAAAAATTCCCATTATCTAAGAGTCAAAAGAAACAAAGCCCAATATTATGTTTAAAGAAATAAAAGCCTGAAAGTATCCCCAAGGAATGAGAGATGACTAAAACAACACAAAGCAGAATTTGCAGAAATTAAAGAAATAGAGTTGAAATTAAAAGCCCTGATGCATAAAAGAGATATAAGCAGGTGAAGAAATATTAGAAAACTAGTATGTGGCTCTGAGGAAATTATCAAGCATATGGCAAAGAGACACAGAAAGAGGAGGAAACAGAAAAGAAGAGCGAATTGGGACTAGACCTCCTCACTTGAACATCCATTAGAACTCGGAGTTTTAAGTATAGATCATAGAGAAAATATGGGAGAGGCAATATTTGAAAAAATAATGTCTGAGAATTTATCAGAATGTTAAAAGACCAGTTCACCAGTTCCTAGAACCAGGAAGCCCATCCCTCATCCCTCACCACCTGGTAAAAAAAATAAAAATAAAAAAATAAAAAAGGACAGAAAAAAAAAAGAAAGAAAGAAACTGACATCTAAATATATCATAGTGAAAGTATAAGTCACTAAAGAAAGATTTTAGAAGCAGCTGTTATACAAAGAGACGATTTATATAAAGGCAGGATTTAACTTTCATTTGGGTAAAAATTAATCTGACTGCTGACATCCCAGGTCGTGATCAATGAGGGCCAAAAACCAGAAGAATAAAACGTTTAATAGACTGACTAAAAATAAAGGTCAACTGAAAATTTTATACTCTAGGACATGGCTTGGATTACTACTCACAGGCCAAATCAGGCCCACCACCAGTTTTTTATTAAAAAAAGAAAAGTTTTATTAGAGCACAGGCACAATCACTCATGTTCATATTCACCACAAGCTGCTTTCATAATTGTAACAGAGATCAGAGTGATTCTCATAGCCAAAAAATACTATGGCAACCTTCACTGAAAAAGTTTGCAACCCTGACCTAGAAAAAGGACAAAATTAAGATATTTAAAAAAAAAAAAATCAGGAGATTAACCAACAACAGACCCTCACTAAAAGAAACTGAAAATACATGTTTAAACTATCAGTAGAAGGACTGACCACCTGATCTGCCTCTTGAGAAATCTATATGCAGGTCAGGAGGCAACAGTGAGACTTGGACATGAAACAACATGGTTCCAAATAGGAAAAGGCTGTATATTGTCATCCATTTAACTTATATGCAGAGTACATCATGAGAAATGCTGGGCTGGAATAAAGACTGCTGGGAGAAATATCAATAACCTCAGATATGCAGATGACACCACCCTTATTATACAGAAACAAAGAACTAAAGAGCCTCTTGAAAGTGAAAGAGGAAAGTGGAAAAGTGGACTTAAAGCTCAACATTCAGAAAACGAAGATCATGGCATCTGGTCCCATCACTTCATGGGAAACAGATGGGGAAACAGTGGAAACGGTGACAGACTTTATTTTGGGGGGCTCCAAAATCACTGTAGATGGTGACGCAGGCATGAAATTAAAACATGCTTGCTCCTTGGAAGAAAAGTTATTACCAACCTAGACAGCATATTAAAAAGCAGAGACATTATTTTGTCAGCAAAGGTCTGTTTAGTCAAAGCTATAATTTTTCCAGTAGTCATGTATGGATGTAAGAGTTGGACTATAAAAAAAGCTAAGCACCAAAGAATTGATGCTTTTTCACTGTGGTGTTGGAGAAGACTCTTGAGAGTCCCTTGGACTGCAAGGAGATCCAACCAGTCCATCCTAATGAAGTCAGTCCTGAATATTCATTGGAAGGACTGACGCTGAAGCTGAAGCTCCAATACTCTGGTCACCTGATGAAGAACTGACCCATTTGAAAAGACCCTGATGCTGGGAAAGATTGAAGGCAGTTAGAGAAGGGGATGATAGAGGATAAGATGGTTAATGGCATCACGACTCAATGGACATTAATTTGAGTAAACACTGGGAGTTGTTGGACAGGGAGGCCTGGCGTGCTGCAGTCCATGGGGTCGCAAAGAGTCAGACACAATTGAGCGACTGAACTGAACTGAGAAGGAAAATTATCCCAGATAATCCAGGACATAAGAAATAACTGGTGAGAAAAGATGTGTATAACATTTGGGTAAATCCAGAAACTATATGGTCTATATAAAAAAACAATAATAATAATGCTTATCATTAGGGACACAGGTTAGGACCAAAACACAGAATAACAAAGGATCAGCCTTTCTTATTTGGGAGGAGTACATACATACTGATTAACTTTAGATTTTAAGTATGTTAAAACAACCAGAAAACTCCAGAAAACAAAAAAAGAGAGCTACACTTCAACTCTTGATACTTCTGGGTAGCATGACCTTGATACTTCTGGCGAGTAACCTCTGATTTGCTTCCCAGAATCCCTGCTTGCAGGATTCCTGCCCCTATGTAATCCCTCCTTAGATGTGGGCTGAGCCCAGTGACACTCTCCTAATGGATAGAATATAGCAACAGGGATGACATGTCACTTCTGTGTTAGCTTGCACAAGACTGTGACTTCTGTCTTGCTCTCAGGCTCTCCTGCTTTGATAAAGCCAGCTGACATGCTGTGAGATGGCAAAGAGCTGAAGGCAACCTCAGCCAATAGGTCATGGCAAGCTGAATCTTCCTCAGGCCAGTCCTGCAGTAACTGCAGCCTAATCAGAGATTCTATGTTGGAGGACCAACCTAAGCCACCCAGACAGACTGTGACATAATTAATTTGTATTGTTTTATGTAAACTGTTGTAAGTTAAACAGATAATATAGTATCATATCCTGACATGGAATGGGTAAGGCAAATATATTATGATGATCACACTCATGACCCTGGGTCTCCCTAAAATTCCAAACACAAATCAATGTGTGTGTGTGTGTGTTTGTGTGTGTGTATACACGTGTGTGTGTGTGTGTGTGTATATATATATATATATTTATAAATATATATATAAAACAGAACCTAACCAAGTAAGGTTTCTTCAATGAATGCAAGACCATTTGATACAGGAAAAGCAATCAATCTAATTCACTATATTAATCTTTCACCCCCTGATGCAAAGAGCTGATTCACTGGAAAAGACCCTGATGCTGGGAAAGACTGAGGGCAGGAGAAGGGGGTGACAGAGGATGAGACGGTTGGATAGCATCAGTGACTCAGTGGACCTGACTCAGTTTTGAACAAACTCCAGGAAATAGTGAAGGACAGGAATGCTGCAGTCCATGGATTTGCAAAGAGTTGGCCATGACTTAGCGACTAAACAACAACACGAGGAGAAAAACATCTGTATGACAGTGTTTTAAATGAAGAAAGATGTTTGACAAAAGTCAATATCCATTCATAACTAGAAAAAGATGCAAACTTCCTTAATTTGATAAAGGGCATTTGTCAGGAAGCATTTAACAGAAGGCTTCCAGTGTGAATGCTGCAGTCCATGGAGTTGCAAAGAGTTGGCCATGACTTAGCGACTAAACAACAACACGAGGAGAAAAACATCTGTATGACAGTGTTTTAAATGAAGAAAGATGTTTGACAAAAGTCAATATCCATTCATAACTAGAAAAAGATGCAAACTTCCTTAATTTGATAAAGGGCATTTGTCAGGAAGCATTTAACAGAAGGCTTCCAGTGTGAATGCTGCAGTCCATGGAGTTGCAAAGAGTTGGCCATGACTTAGCGACTAAACAACAACACGAGGAGAAAAACATCTGTATGACAGTGTTTTAAATGAAGAAAGATGTTTGACAAAAGTCAATATCCATTCATAACTAGAAAAAGATGCAAACTTCCTTAATTTGATAAAGGGCATTTGTCAGGAAGCATTTAACAGAAGGCTTCCAGTGTGCTGTTTAGGATCAGTCATGAATCCTCTGTCCCTTATTAATTCCTGAATATTCAGGAATTAAGTAGAGTAGCAAACTACTCCCAGGGGCTTAGGAATGCATGCATTTCCTTTGTTAGTTTTTCCATATGGTGATAAGTAACTATTTATGACCCTCTTCCTTTTTATGAACCATATGGTAAAAGTGATTATTTACAACCCTCTCTCTTTCATATGGATGATCTCATGTTTCCTTGATAACTTGTAAGTTTTTCTTTTATCTCTGCTGGAAATAGCTACCTTGTAAGAGAGTATAAATACCCATACAATGTTAAATAAAACACCTTTGCTCCATCAGAGCTTTGGGCCCCGTGTCTTCTTTCTCTCTCTGTCTCTCTCTCTTTCAGGCTAATTCTCTGGAGCACAGAGGCCCTCTAGGTTCACCTTCCTGCCTGGGCTTCTAAGATCCTCTCGAGAAGGCGCTCTGCCCCTTCAACCCCTTCAAGAGGGCATCTGAAGCCTTCATGAACAGAGCAAGTCCCATGTCAGGGACTTTACTGGTTTTCTGCGCAAACCAAGGAATATCAGCCTCTTTCTCTCTCCTTTACTTTCTTATCATCGACTCCAGACCACCAAGTTCTGGTCCATTAAAGGACCTCAACAGGCATCTAACAAAACCTCACAGTAAGTGTGTGAAGGATCCCATCACAGTGTTTCTTTTGCAGCCTAAATTAAGACAAAAAGAAGGTCCACTACCACCACCCCTGTTCAGTACTATACTGTAATTACCACCCAGCCCAATTAGCTCCATTTCTCTGTAAAAGACAGGTGAACTGAAAAGGAATGAACAAAATTTATCTCAGAACATGAATTTATAAAGATGATACAAAACAGACTGAGATACTAAGAAAGAAGAATATAATAAGGTCACTAGACATATGGGCTTCCCTTTAGCTCAGGGCTTCCCTTGTGGCTCATTTGGTAAAGAATCCGCCTGCAATGCAGGAGACCTGGGTTCGATCCCTGGGTTGAAAAGATCTCCTGGAGGAGGGAACAGCTACTCACTCCAGTATTCTGGCCATGGAGAATTCCATGGACTGTATGGGATTGCAAAGAGTTGGACACAACTGAGCAACTTTCACTTTCACTAGACATACAGTCAATATATAAATATGAACTATTTCCACGTATCAGTAGCAATTTTTTAAAAGACAGCATTACGGGAGAACTTCCAAGATGCTCATAGAATAAGACGGGGAAGTCACCTTCCTCTCCACAAATACATCAAAAATACATCTACATATGGAACAACTCCTAAAGAACACCTTCTGAATGCTGAAGACCCAGACTTTCAAACAGGCAAGCCAATCTCCTTAGAATGAAGTAGGTCAAAAGATAAAGGTTAAAAAAATGAGAAAGGATTTCAGGACAGGGACCTGAGCCCTGGGGAGAGAGCTGTAAAGGAGGAAAAGTTTCCACATACTCGGAAACTTCTCGTGGAAGATGGCGGGTGGAGGGGAGCTTTAGAACCTCAGAGGGGAACACAATGGCGGGGGCTCAGAAGGCAAAATAGAGAGAACTCACCACAGAAATAACTGCCAAACATTACTTCCCAGGTGAGAAGCTGCTCACACTGCTGGCCTGGAACAAATGGGGGCTGAGTGCTGAGGCTCAAGCTTTGAATCTCAGGGAGGGATCCTGATTTGGCCAACTGTGAGAATACTCTGAGGACATTAGTTGGACAGAGCTGAGGGAGTCCAGGGAAAAAACTGAGCATCCCAGAGAGACAAAATATCGTTGCCACTGGAACACTCCACGCATTTGCAGACAGAGGTGTGTGCCCAGGTGGTGGCTGCCCAAACCAGCAAAACTGGTAGGAGAGCCAGAGGCAGAATGTGACACGACTGCAGTTTACGTAAACGTAAGTGGCTGACACTGCCAAAACCAGGGCAAGTGCCGGAGGCAGCAGACAGAAAGCCGTCACTGCAGCCCCAACCCCAGAGGTGGCAGCTGCCAACAGCTGTGAGCAGGCACAGGTTACTGCCCAACCCATGCTGGGAGTCTAAGCAGCTTGGTTCTTCCCAGGGACCCACAAATTGAGGTATATTCCTCTGGGAGAGCACATGACCTGCCTCAGACTGTGACAACGTCTGGCAAGTCTAACGCCGCAGGCACTACTTAGTACATCCTAATTGTGGCTGCCACATTCCACCCTCTCCACAGCCCAAGGGAACAAGTGAGCCCTAATAAGCCTTGGCCTTCTCCACCTCTTGCCTGGCTAAGGAACAAACACTGGAGGATAGCCTATAAGCAGCGCTAATCAATCAAAATCACTAGAGTTGATCAACAAATATAATAAAGTCATAGGATATATTAATAAAATCAATATACAGAAATTCCTTGCATTCCTATACACTAACAGTGAAAAATCAGAAAGAGACATTAAGGAAACAATCTCATTCACCACTGCAACAAAAAGAACAAAATACCTAGGAATAAACCGACTTAAAAAGACAAAAGACTTGTATGCAGAAAAGACACTGATGAAAGACATCAAAGACAACACAAAAAGATGGAGAGCTATACCATGGTTCTTGGATTAGAAGAAATCAGTATCATGAAACTGACTATACTACTCAAAGCAGATTCAATGCAATCCCTATCAAACTACCAATGGTATCTGCAACAGAACTGGGGAAGAATAAACAAAAAATTTCACAATTTGTATGCAAACACAAAAGACCCCAAAGAGACAAAGCAACCTTGAGAAAGAAAAAAAGCTGCAAGAATCAACCTTCCTAACTTCCAACTATACTACAAAGCTACAGTCATCAAGATAGTATGGTTGGCACAAAAAACAAAAATATAGACCAATGGAATAAGATAGAAGGCACAGAGGTAAACCCACACATCTATGGGCATCTTATGGTTGACAAAGGACACAAGAACATACAATGGAGAAAAGACAGCCTCTTCAATAATTGGTGCTGGGAAAACTGGACAGCTACATGTAAAAGAACGAAACTAGAACACCTCCTAAGGCGTACAGAAAAATAAACTCAAAATGGATTAAAGACCAGAAACTATAAAGCTCCTAGAAGATAATATAGGCAGCACACTTCTTGACATAAATCACAGTAAGATCTTCTATGACCCACCTCCTAGAATAATGGAAATAAAAAACAAAACAAACAAATAGGACCTAATTAAACTTCTAAGTTTTTGTACATCAAAGGAAACTATAAACAAGGATAAAATAATTGCAATTATTTTCTCCCAACTTTCAGAACGGAAGAAAACAGCTGCAATCCAAAATATACAAGTAGCTCATGCAGCTCAATATCAGAAAAACAACCCAATCAAAAAATTGGTGGAATACCTAAACAGACACTTCTCCAAAGACATACAGATGGCCAACAAACACATGAAAAGATGCTCAACATTGTTCATTATCAGAGAAATGCAAATCAAAACTACAATGAGTTATCACCTCATAGCAGTCAGAATGGCGATCAGCAGAACATTTACAAACAATAAATGCTGGAAAGGGTGTGGAGAAAAGGGAACCAAACCCTCTTGCACTGTTGGTGAGAATGTAAATTGATACAGCCACTATGGAAGACAGTATGGAGATTCCTTAAAAAGCTAGTCCTATTCCAACTACTATATAACCCAGCAATCCCACCACTAGACATACACCCGGAGAAAAAGCATAACTGAAGAAGACACATGGGTTCTCTGCAGTACGGTTTACAGTAGCTAGGACATGGACCAACCTAGATGTCCACTGACAGGTGAACAGATAAAGAAGTTGTGGTACATCCATATAATGATTACTCAACTACAAAAAAAGAATGTATTTGAGTCAGTTTTAATAAGGGGGATGAACCTAGAGCCTATTATACAGAGTGAAGAAAAACAAATACTGCATATTAACACATATATACGGAATCTTTAAAGACGGTACTGATGAACCTATCTGCAGGGGAGCAATGGAGAGGCAGAGAGAACAGACTTGGGGGCACAGTGGGGGAAGGAGAGGGAGGGATGAGCTGAAACAGTAACACTGAAGCACATACAGCACCACATGTGAAATAGATGGCCAGTGCAAATGTATGACACAGGGAGCTCAAACCTGGTGCGCTGTGACCGTCTAGAGCAGTGAGATGTGGTAGGAGGTGGCAGGGAGGCCCAAGAAGGAGGGGACACACGTATACCTATGGATGATCGTGTTGATGGACAGCAGAAACTAATACAGTAATATAAAGCAATTACCCTCCGATTAAAAAATTTTTAAAAACAGCATTATGATAGCAGACAAAAAAGTAATACATACATCAAATGAACTGGTATGCAAATAACTATAATACACTTTTGTATGTATGCTGCATTTCAAAGTAAAAAATTCTAAAGTCATAGACTACGTTAAAGATTATACAGAAATACTATAGAATTTATGGCATACTGCTTTCAGTATACCATGAATACTATTAATCTTGAGATAATGTTTTAGTACAGAATCCTTATATACACTATGAACCAAACTGCCCTCTAGCCACAGCCGTCTCACAGTTTCGAAGTCAGTATGACACACAAAATACACCTTCTTACCTTCCCGTCAGCTGTCACTGCAAAGAGCGTCTGCTCTCCTCCAATGAGTTGCACAGGTCTGAGAGCTGCAAGGGCTTCACATGGTGTAGGGACTTTCACTTTTGCACCTTCAATGCCCCCAAGCTGACCCCTATGATTATGACCCCATCCATAAATTGTTCCACTGCCACCAGCAGAAAGAGTCCAGTCATCTGGTCGCCTGTAACAAACATTAAAAAGCAATTGACATGGGAAGGAGCTCCATGTTAGGCACCATTTTCCCACAGACAATATGAATTCTTGTTTCGGCGACAGTCAACCTGTTCATCCACTGCACAAGCTGTTCGTCTTGCTCTCTTCTAAAAATGCTGTGACTCTCATGGAGGACATCCATGTTTTCGCCATCTGCCATTAATTCACGAATTTTCTTTGCCACCTGGACAATATTATTATGAGATTATAAATCAAGCACTCATCTCTCAGGAATAAAATAAATAATACTAAGGCAAAAAGACAGGAGAGGAGGTCTTCCCAACCAAGAAAATGAGGGAATGCCTACATCAACATTGTGATTTTAGAACTAATAATCAAAACCAAGATTATATTACATTGAAGATACTTTAAAATGTCTAGGCAGTATCATTATACCTTTACTAAAAACAAACTTTAACTGAAGTTCAGTGTTATTCATTTTAAACTATGTGTTCTTTTTTCATGATATTCCTTGCCAAGACAGATGTTACTATCTCATAACACTGGCATCTTTTTACACTATAAAAGAAGATACTTTGCAACCCCAAAGAGGTTCCAAAATAAAGTACAATACCTCATCGAGAAACAGACGGGGCAGCGATGTTCTCTTGTCCAGGGCCACAGCAACACGGGAGGCCATGCAGTACCTCCGGAACCAAGCCCACTTGTGTGTTTCAGCACAGCAAGGGAGCGTGTCTAATTCCAGGTCACAAGCAAGAGCTACTAGTACCTGCAGCCAGAAAAAATTAACAACACAGGAACACTCAGACACAGTGAACATTCTACCCTCCCCAGTACTGCATGCCAAAGACAGCCCCCATGCAGGCTCTCTGTGGGTCTTCCTTCACAATTCCTCACTCCAGATAACTGCCACATGCCCAGCAAGGGGCATGGCATCTCCAATGATGTGGATTATTCCTACCCAGATCAGACCACTGCTACAGTATTTGCCACTTAAGTAAAAGCATCTAAAAGCACACTGTTATTAAAGCACAAGAGCTTAGATCACACAAACAATCTTGAAAATGTTTCACATTCAACTTCAGTACCTATACGTGTCCCCAGGGATGCCTGATATTTGATGTACTGTACTTGACAGCTCTCTGCGGTTCTCTCACCACCTCAAAACAAGTCAAGTATTACCTTAAAGAACGGGCTGTGCAGTAGCTGCTTGCCACCTCTCACAATAGGATCTTCATATTCAAACTGCCTTTGCAAAGCTTCTGGAAGGCCTTTCACCAAAGCAGCAAGAGCACTGCCTGAAAAACTCTTTTAAGAAAACAACAAAATTATAGCCCACAGTAGGAAACCAAATTCAGGAGAGTTGAGTTGAGCGTTTTGTTTCTGTGAGTCAAATGTTTAATTATACTGATACTATTATTCTCCCCTAAAACAAGTGATTGATATTTATAAATGGGAAAAAATCTAAAAAGACATAATGAATACTGAAATTAAAGAGAAGAGCATGAAAATTCACTTCAGAATATTTGGTCTTAATTTCAGTATAGCAAAAACAGTTCTCTCAGGGAACCAGAAAGGAATTTCTGCTTCTCCAACATGGTTAAGATAAGCATTCTTTTAACAATAACGACTTCATCCAGCAAAACAAAGGGGATGTGGTGAGATAGACTCATAAAGTCCAACAGACAATCGTATCCTCACAGCCATCTACATGGGGCTATTTCTATAATCAAAGTCCAGCCTGCACTCAGTATAGTAGCAACATAAAGGAGCCTGAATGCAAGAAAGGCTGTCTTAGTCCTATGTGAAATTTCCCAACTCTTCTGTGATTAAGAAGTTCAAATAATTAAAGCAACATTTTAGTCCCAAAGGGTCACACAACTAGAAACTATAATGTAATGTTTCATACCAGAGCTCTTGTTTCCCCATCATTATCTCCAAGGAGCCTGTTTATGTTAATTGACTGTCCAAATTCAGTCGTAAGAAGCTTCCTCAGTCTTTGAAGGGCCCACATTCTGTGACTGGCAGCTGAAATGAGAAAACAGAAAGGTCAGAGGATGACCATTCTTCTCAGGAAGTAAGACAGAGCTGACCCCAGAGGTGCCACTCACCCAAGGCACTCAGCTGAGCACAAGCCGCCAGGGACGCTGCGAGGCGGGGGATGATGCTTCTGTTTGAGGCAAGGTTGAGCCGGAAGTCCAACAAACAAGTTACCAAGTCCATGGACGGGCACGAGAGGACACAGCGATCAGAAAGAAGGTCTTTAGGGCCTGAAGAAAAGTAATTATAAACGTTCCCTTGTTGGGCAGGGCAACAGCTACCCCACAAGGAGATTCACCCAAAGTGAGTGCGTCATCCACATGGATGCCATGGCCAGAGGGCTGTGCCACTCTCGTGTCACATGACTACGCTCTGCACACTGACATTTCACCTGAGAGCTCACACAGTTGAAGAACTGCAACCAGCAACAGCTGGGAGACTTTGAGTGAAAACAGAGTGCCACACCCTAACAGCCAGACAAGTGAAGCAGCTCATGCACTTCTGAGCCTTGATGTGGTCGGGCCTGGGGCAGTGCCGGGTCCCAACACAACAGAAGGTAGACTACAAAGCACCAAGTGAAAATATGTGTGTATCTCCCTTGCTTGGATCACCAAGCCCCCTCCTCACCTGCAGCTGGCATGATGGGGTAGACTGTGAAGCGCCAGCCCCACCCATTCACAGACCCATCACTGATGAACTTCCACTTCAACTCATCTCCTGGGATGCGCAGTTCGCTGGACCAGTCAGACCACTCCCGGCCTGGGGGACAAAAGCACACTGGTGGTGGGTTTACCCATCATCAGATCAACATCAACTTCCTTAGATACAAAATCACTCACACCCTGTCTGAACGACAGCCAGCTCCTCCCGCCCACTGCCCAGGTGCGTTCACACCAAGGCCTTCAGCTCACACTGCAGCAAGCAACTGGGAAGTAGGAGACAGGCAGGCGCTGCCCCAACATAAGACACTCACACACAACCACAATGCTATGTGAGAGGCCCACAGAGCCAGTTCGTGCTCATGCCAAGGTCAGGGCCTACAGAAGTTTCTTTGAGAGGGTCTGATGAAATGGCTATTACCCAGGCAGCCAAAGAGAAAGCCTCTGTCTTCCTCAAAGGGGAAGCCAAGTGTTCAGAGACATAGCGCCCCCACTGAAGCACAGGGGCAGCTCAGCACAGATGAGCCACCCTCCAGGGAGAGGAGAGAAACCTGGGGTGCCCTGGAGAGGAGCTGGGGAGACAAGTTTATGGTGTTCCACCCCAACTGAACTTCTGCTTAGAGGAGTCATCAGGCAGCAGTGTGGGAGTAGCCTGGAAGGGATCCTGTTGGAAGCAGAGAAACTGGAAACATGTCAGAAGACTACTGCATACTACAGTGACATCTGTCAAACTGCCAGAAAAAAAAAGAATCCATGCTCATCTGTGATACCACTTCATCCAAAGTAATCTCTTGTGAGTAAAAATCTACTGGCACACAGCCAGGCCCATCATTTATATTTGGTCTGTGGCTGCCTCTGCTACAAAGGCAGAGGGGAGTAGTTAAGTTAGGAAACATTTGTTGACCCTGGCTCCAGATGAAGAATAAAGATATCTGAAGAGATCTGCACACACAGACACACATACACCTGCACCAATGATTCTAAAAAACCCAGTGAAGGGCATTAACAAGCCCCTAGACAGAATGATTCACTCTTGTTCAATCTCACAGAGCACATCAGAGCAGGAAGAGGCCCAAAGGAGAGCCCTCCCATCTACTCCAGTACTGTCCACCACGCACACACAACACTTACTCAGTGGGGAGTCTAACTCCTCATAGCAATCAATTAAAAAATAAAACGTTTAAGAAGCCTTGTAATATGTCAGCCTTTATCGTGCATGAGTCTGACACTCCCAAACACTTTACAGTGCCATCTCCACTGTCTAGGTGAGGCTGGGCCCGCCCGACAACCAGTGCCCCCAACAAGGACCGGCAGTCGCACTGGACAATAGTAATCCCACCCATTGGTGGGGAGGTACATGCATCTTACTGAATAAATCATCTTACTGAAAGCACAGGGACAAAACAGATAAAACCTACTGTATTTTGCAGTTAGGTCACTTATCATTCTCTCGTGAAGTCGTACATGACGATGAAGCAGTAATGTTCTAATGGTTCTGTTCTACAAAAGCAAGCTCAACTCTTCTTCCTACCTGACCGCACGGAGACAATCCTGTTGACACCATCCATAACTGTGAGAGGGTCATGGCGCCTTTCGGTGGAGCACTGCCGGTCAAACTCCACCCTGAGTCCCTCTGCACCTGGAGGACAAGTAGGCACAAAAACAAGGTAACGTCCGCAGTCAACATACCACAGACAGGGCCAAAACCATATCACACAGAAGCAGTGAGTCTAAAATGATGTGCAACAGCTGCCGAAAAGCAGAAAGTCAGGAAGAACTAACCTCAAAAAATAAGGACTCCTCTCACTCCACCTCTGCCTCTCACAAAATATTTTACCCATGATGAAACAATAGAAGACACTCTCACTTGGCCAACTGGTTTTGTGGTCTCACTTATGGAAAATTTTTATGCTACAGCCCTAACCAGGAGACCAAGCTTTATTATCCTGCCCTCCACCCTCTCCCCCCACCACATTTTAAAAGCCATATAAAATCATGTCCACCAAGAATTTAGCATTAGATCTAGAGTCTTCTCTGGGACAAATTAGCTTAGAAAAGAATCAGTGAAGGCTATGACCTGGGTTATGGTGGAGGGAAAAGGCTGGTAAAACAACTATAAAATCACTCAAAATAGTAAGAAACAATGATCCCAGGGCTCTTCAAATCAATTCAAGGCGAATAACAAACTGAGAAGAGTTCATTCAAGGAAAAACTGCCCAACTCAGGTAGGAACAGTGAGAGCCTATGTGTTCTTGCCTAGGGCTGCCCTGCGCAGCTGCAGCTCAACTTTACCAGAATGGGACTCTGTCTCCAGTGACCTCATGCTAACTGGTGCAGAGCAAGGCAGTGCCTGGGCAGAGATCTAAAAGTCAGAGAGTCTGGAGGGTAAATGAGGACATACAGAAAAGCTTGCATCTTTGCTGGCTCGAGAATGTGGTGTGGCTGGGGGCTGCCAGACATGAGAACTAGCCAGAAATTTAACAAGAAGATTCTGGAAGTCAGAGAACAGAGAAGCGCTCAATGAGGACGTCATGGACGCCTGGGTGACTCGAGGCACATGTCATCAAGAAAACAGAGAGTTGGGTGTGAGTGTGCCTGTGCACATGTGTGTGCACTCGTGCACGAACACACACACACACAGGAAAACTGCCAAAACACTGATTTCCATGCCCTCCCTTGATTCCACCCACAGAGACCCATCCACAGATGGGGAAATGAGCAGGCTAAATCAAGCAGATATGGAACAAACCCTAAAAGTCAGGCTAGAAAACAAAAATCAAAATTAAAAAGTAAGCTAGCATATCAGTGAACATGTGACGCAGGGGAGAGATTTTAGAGAGTAATTCCAGGTATCTTACAAAATACATACATAAAACAACAATAGAAACCCAGCAACAATTACAAATCTTTGTTAAAAACTCAGAATCCCACAGAATCTAAAATGTTTAAGTTTTCAACAAAATATGAGATATGCAAAAACACTGAAAAATGTGAGCCATATGTGGGAAGAAAATCAGACAACAGAAACTGACCCTATTGGGTCAGATGCAGAACTGAGTAGACAATGACTTCAAAACTATAATAAATACGTTCAAAGAATTCATGAAAACAGTGAAAACAGGATAACAAAGGAAGATACGGTAACAATGACTCTGGGTCCTTAGACCTTTTTGTATAGTTCTGTGTATCCTTGCTGTCTCCTGTTAATCTCTTCTGCTTCTTTTAGGTCTGAACAAAGCCCCAAAACACACGACAAAAAAACAAATATAAATGAAAAAAGTAGGCAAATCCACGATTACAACTAGGGATTTCAAAATTTAGCCTTCAACAACTGACAGAACAAATAGACAGAAAAATCTGTAAAGATACAGAAGATTTCAACAAGACTACCTACCATCTTGAACTCTTACATACCTCTTTATCTGGCTGTTCATCTGTATTCTTTGTCATGTCCTTTATAACAAACTCCACGGGGTGGCAAAGAGTCGGACATGACTGAGCAACTGAACTGAATTGAATTTACAATAAACTAATAAACCTAAGTAAATGTTTCTGTGAGTTCTGTGAGTTGCTATGGCAAATCAACTGAACTTTAGGAGGCGGCTGTGGAAACCTCTGATTTACAGAAAGGCAGCAGGCAGCATAGGTAAGATTTTGGACTTCTGACTGGCAGTTGAAGTGGGTGCCGGCGTGGCTGGACTTAAGCCATTAACCTGGTGTCAGGACTGAGTTAAACTACAGGACACCAGCTGAGCTTGCACAGCTGCATGATGTGTGGACACCCTCACATGTCTGATGTCAGAAGAAGAGTGCTGTAGCAGTGAGAATAGAGGAGATACAAGTGAGGGAGTTTTCATTTTTACTTTTGCTTTATTTTATACAGAAAACAGATTCAATTGTAAATATGTTTTCATGTTTATGGAAGAAGAATACCTACCCTACAAAAACTCTTTCAGAGAGCAGAGGAGAAGGGAACATGCTGCAATTCAATCTGCAAAGCCAGTATTACTCTAATATCAAAATAAGATCAAGATATTACAAGAAAGGAAAGCTACATAAATAAATTTTGAAGTTTTTAATAAAAAAATAAAAAGAAAGGAAAGCCACAAACTGACACTATTCATGAAAACAGGTTAAAAAATCCTTAACAAAATATTAGCAAGCCAAACCCAGCAACATATACTATAGATTATACATTATGGACAATTATGAATTATGATTTGTCTAGAAATGCAATACAAGTTGAATATCCAGAAACTGATTCACATAACATGCCACACTAATAAAGGATTAATACAGAAAACAGTATGTCAATACATAGAAAAATCATTTGACAAAATCCAGCACTCTCTCATGATAAAATTTCCTCCACAAACTAGGAAGAGAAAGTTTCCTCAACCTGATAAAGGCATGTATGAAAAACCTATTGTTAACATATCTAATGCTAAGAGAATGATATGTATTCACTCTACTGGAACAAGGTAAGGATTTCCACTCTCATCCCTTGTATATAATATTAACTCCAGCTAGTCCCTGTTCTAGCATAAGACAGAAACAGGTGATGTCTGTTAAATGTCACCAAGTATAACTAATTTGAAGAAGGAAGTCTATGAAACAAAATTTGGGAAAGGCTGTTCTAGTGTAGCAAGGAAAGGATTCCCTCCACAGGGGAGATATGATCAGAAACCCGTAACTAATTGCCTACGAGAATACTACTTCAGGCAGATGGCAAGTACAAAGTGAGACAAATGGCCTATACCTGGAACATATTTAAGGGCCACCATAAATGCTGTGGAGGGGCCAGGAGAGACAGGTAAAGAGGAAAGGAATGCTGTTGGAGAGGCAAACAAGGTTCATGGGAAGTTGCACAGGCCACCATCAAGGATCTGAGTCTTATTTTAAGGTTACAGGGGTGCACTGGTAGATTTTAAGCAGAGCACCAGTATATTCTGACTCACTATGAGAGAATCTCTCTGGTTGTCATGTAAGGAGTTGATTCTGGAAGACACAGAAGGTGAGAAGTAGAAGCAGAACATTTATATTATACTAGTATATGAGTTAGTATAATAAGCCAGGTGAAACTAGATGGTTAGGCCCAGAATGATTCAGAATGGTGATAAATGGCTGAATCTGAAACATATTTTTAAAGTAGAAATGTTAGGACTTGCGGGCAGACTGGATATCAAGTGAGAGAGAAACAGAAAAGAGGAAGAGGTACACTAGACTTTGTCTTAGGTAACTGATGAGTGGAATTATCTTTTGCTTAATTTCTACTATGAGAGATTAAGAGTTCAAACTTAAAGAAGCTTTTGTAAATCCCATCTCATTCTAAAAGGTTAAGAAAACTAATTTCACATAAAAATGATCAGGATAAAGTTATCGAGGTCAAATACAATATAAAGTTATTATTACAAAAGAGAGAATAAGAACTGAATAACATTCTCCTAAGGACAATGAAGGCAAGCCAGAAAGATGTGCCCACAAAACTCATGAAAAATGTAATCTATTACTTCAAACCAAGCTAAAAGAAATTAGGAAAATGATACATGATATGAAAGAAAAATATAAATAAAAATTAGGAGAAAACACTAAATGATAAAGTTTAAAGTTTAGTAAAGACTTTTAATTCAGAAATAAAAATTAAATTAGAAAGAACTTAGGGGCAAATAAACACAACAGATATGCTTTGAGACAAACAGGAGGAAAGGAAGCAGCCAATATTGACTCTAAAAGGCATCCAACACAAGATAACAATCACATATCCATGAAAAAGAAAATTTAAACAAGGTTGCAAACAAATACCACAAACTGTAATGCAAAAAAAAACTGTCTTGAAAGACAAGACTCTAAACTATTCATCATTTTAAAGGGGCACAAACCTTTATCTGAGAATGTCACTTATAACACTTCCAACAACAAACTTTTACAGGAGGAAAATAATAAAACTAACTTTCAAATGTGGGCAACCAACTCTTAGAACAAGGTGACTCATGTTGGGACTGTCATCTTCTGAGCCTTGCTGAGGAACTGACAAGAGAGTGAGCTTCAGACAATCATAGTAAGGAAGCAGACAACTAGAACTAAATGAAGATTAACAGGAAGAAAGCAGAGTATACAATAGCTATTACGCTCTGGGATTTGCAGTATGACCAATCTAATCAAATTGCAACAATGAAGAGAGCAAGTAACCAAGAAAAAGTTCTGTTAACTACTTTCAGTAACCATATACATATCTGGTAGTGTTAGACTAGTACCCTGAGTCTTTTGTGTCTGTGATGTGGGATAAAGCAAATACGTAATTATGAGATATTCTAATTCTATCATTCCTCTGTTGCCTGGAGCCAGCGTGAGGAACTCTGCCCATGGCAAAGTTTTGCATAGGCAAAGGCGGATCGAGCCTCAGGAAAACCCCCTGTTCCCAAGCATCTATCCCCAAAACCGGAGCCTACCTATTTACTATTTCATGCTCTTACCTATACCTCTGACTTTACGGGGGGCTGACTCCCATTACCTCTCTCGGAGAAGGAGTTAACTTACAGCTCCAAGTCAATAAAAATTCCTGGGCGTGACAAGAGTGTTTCAACTTACGAACTCCTCTGAAGGTTATCTAGCCTGCCTATACAGGTTCGTCCAGCCACATGTGATTGTTTACAGCCTCCCAACCGTAAGAGGCACGAGATGTTTTAGACTTACTAAAGGCAGATTCTTTGGGGAAGTTAAATTATTAGCATAGTGCGTTGGTTAGGAATTGTATTGGTGAAGGGTTTTTCATTTGTTGTACCAATAACTGCTGCTATTTCCCTGCCCTGGATGTGACAAGGGTGTTTCAGGTCAAACCTCTCTGCTGGCAAACTAGTTTGTATGACAGGATTATCCATACTCATGCCACTAAGCACATGACTGTTTACTGCCTCTCAACCATAAACAGCACAGAGTTTGGGGTATTTTGAAAGTCTTAATTAGCATAGGGCTTTTCTCATTGTTGAGTCAATGATTGCCACCAGGCCTCCATGTCCTTAGGCACCTGGGAATATATTAATCAATGTATTTGGAATATAGAAAAGGAAATATAGTAGATTTTTATGTTAGTAATACTAGACTTTTTGAGTTAATGAATTTTCTCTTTATTATAGACCACTGCACTTTGTTATAAATCACTGTGTCCTTGCTATGTAAAAATGTAATTTTATCACTATCTTAAGACTAAATAGATCTTAAGGGGAATACTGGTTAAGGATTTTCATTTGTTGGGCTGATGTTTGCTGCTAAATCTCCATATTCCCTGCCCTTATAATGAATATAATTAGTATACAGGAGAAATAAGTATTAACCTTTAAGATTAATCATGTTAACCTTGGGTTAAATAAATTCCTTTCTTGATTGTAACTCACTACACCCTCACCCTATAGGAATGCAACTTTATTTGGAGGGTGGTGCCTGGTTTAAGAAAAAACACCCTTGGAAAAATAAGTTTTTTGGTTATTAGAAAGGATCATGGCCAGAAGATGATGTAAAATTCCTAAGACCTTTTTTTTAATACATTTATGTGAAGCACCTGATTTTGATAAGGTCAGGACTGCTGACCCCCATGTGACTTTAAAATTTCCATTTGGCTCTATGTGTAAAAAAAAAAGGTATATAAGCAAACCTGAAAATAAAGAAATCAGATCAGTTTCTGGAAAGACTGATTCCCCCGTGTCATTTCTTTCTTGTTCTCCATCTTCCTGGCTGAATTCCCATCTGGGGCGTGGGTACTCATCAAGCCTGCTAATTATGCCTGGGCTTCTAAGATCAGACTAGGGAGGCCTCAGCGCCTCCTCTCCTTTGGGAGAACGGAAAGACGCTTGTGGCCTATGTAGGTGGTGATTGGTATTCCACGTAAACCAAGTTATTCAGCCTCTTTTTCTCCACTAATACTTCCTACTACACTATCCGTTTCTAATCTCTCTCTATGTCTGTAATTAAATAAGTTTTTACCTAGGACGCTGACTCCATCCCCACCTTCGAACTACCCTGGATCCACCAGGGCTGGACCCTGGCACTCTGTTTTAGAACCAGGATTTGGGGGTAGAAAAGAAACACAGATGTAACAGAAGAGGTTAAGTATAAACAGAAATGTGTAGTTCTGAATTTGGATCTATCATATCACTATGAACTCAAAAGAAAGCTGGTCAGCCAGTCAGTTTGACTGTCCACTCATTTACCCTGTCTCTATCCACTGAAAAAGTCTAGAAACAACAACAGCCCAGTGATCTAAAATGCCATCTCCACTAAAAGACTCCAGGGCAGACTCCAGGTGGAGAGGAGAAACTACATGGCAAGCCTAAAGCATCTTGTCTTATCAGACTACAAGGATGATACCACTGGACCATAAGAATCACTGCCAAGAGCCAAACACAACAAGGAGCTCAACGTCTGGAGATTTGATAATTTGAGCTTCAATAGGACAATAGTCATAATGGATTAAAGCCCATCATACATGTTTAAATCCATAGGTTCATGATACAAAAGAAAAAATAGGTACTTTTTTGACTATCTAGTGTTAAGGACTTGGTGTTTCCCCATCTGTCAGTCTGGGTTCAGTCTCTGGCCAGGAAACTAAGATCCCACAAGCTGTGAGGCACAGCCAAAAAACCCCAAAATAACTGGTCCCCTTCAAAGCATGATGTGTTCATTCTCATGAAAATGTAAAAAGAAGAAAAGAATCAAGCTTTTATCCTGCCTTTCTTATACAAACAGTATTCCTGGGTAACCAACTAAAGGATCAGGGAAAATGTCCCTGTATAAAGTAATCTAGCTAATAAATAAGAAAGAAATGAAATAATTAGAATAGCACCATTTTGCAACCACCAATGGATTTAATGGCCTCAGGTAATGAGCATCAGTAGCCGCTGCCATCACAAAAGGAAAGACAAGCAGATACTAGATGCTTCCAGATGCTGGATCACAAACACTAATGGTCCTGTCAGAGGGCCTGGCTGAACTAATCAGGCCGATGAATCAGGGGTAATCTGTACAAAGATGGGACAGAGGAACAGGTGAAAGTGCAGCAGGGATGAATTACTGAAAAAAAAGGAAGAAACTACAGGTTAAAAGATACTAAAAGATGGAAACTGTTTAATTAAGAGAGTTAAGATGAGAGTGCACACTTGGGTAATAGAAACTGTCCAGAAATACAAGCCAGGACAGTGTCACATTAGAGGGGGTGACATGAGGAGGGCTTCTGGGCATAGGCAGAAGACTACTTCTAGATCTGAGCTTCGGCAACTAAGGCATCCACCTAATAAGCATTAAGCTAAACATTTACTTTGCATAGTTTCCTGTATCATGTTTTGGGTAAGTGAGGTTTCTAGAAAAGGTAGGGAAAGTGACTCTAAAGCAATTCTGTCCCTTTTTTCTGTAAAACAAGGACGGCTGCTTCAACTGATGCGATGGCAGAAATGACGCTGTTCTGCAGGCAGCTTTTATGTGACCCCCACCTCCTCCCTGGAGCCGGCCCTCAGTACCTGGTATCTTCACTGTGCCGCTGGACGAAGTGTCATCGGTGTAGGGATGGCTACTCTCCACCACCACAGGCTGAGAGGAAAGGCGGCCACTCTGTGAGTCTGTAGCCACATCCTCCAACTCGGTGACACAGAGCTCCAACAACATATCTGCCACCTGTAGGGGGAAGCAGGGGCCAAAGCAGGAAGACATCAGGATGCCTGCCCAGTCCAGTTCTTTCCACAGGGACGGGGGCACGGAGAGCCTGGGAGTTGGAGAAATCTACCGTGAATCAGGGCTCAGTCTCCTCACCGATAAAATCATGATAGCAGAGCTCGCAGGGGTGCCGTGAAGCTTGGAGAGATCTATGTACAAGTAATAAGAAAGCACCTACACAAAAAATACCCAATACATGCCAACTGACGGAACGAGATGCCTGTGATCTCAACGCTTTCTCTTCACGCCAAGACAAGGTTACGTCCTAGTGAGGGAGTCTGCCCAGGAACAAAACTTTCAAGCAAGGAGCAGAAGGTGATAAAATTGACCAAGATCCTAGAAGGCATGGGGGTCAAGCAAGAGGGGCAGGAATGAGAGGAATGACCCAGCTGTCCAGGCTGAACAGTGGTAGACAGCACCTGAAATGAGACAACCAGGGGTGTCTCCTGACCCAAGACAAATTTAGGGTCAGCCCCCACGCCATACAGCCCAACAATCCATAATGTTCAGATTTCATTTCAAAATTTTAGTGATTCATGCCATTCAAATGGTCAATACTGGTGATTATATTTTGATTGCTATTTTAAGAACAAACAATATGTTTTTACAGTAATTAACTTCCAAAGTTTTAAAATTTATAAAAACTTAATGAGACCATTCTCTATTCTTTCAGAAATTATTTTAATCTATTTTTCCTTGTATTTAGATAATAAAGGTTTTCTTAGTAAGAAGTTTCATTATTGACAAACTATAATCATTGCCATAATTTAGGTTTTATAATTATGAACACAAAAGTTTCTCTTGTTTAAAGAGTCTCAAATACTAGACCACGATGGGGCATAAGAGTAGCATCCTGCCACTGGCCAGGAAAGTTGGAAGAAAATCCCCATCTCTGTTTCTGTCTCCCCTTGAATTTGAGAGGTTGATGTCATCTAACTCTTAATGCACGGCCTAGCAGGGGTCTTCTGGGTTTTAACACCTTCTGCAAAGATAGCCAGTACCCCAGGAGAGGCAAATAAACTCTGAGAAGAGGGTGAGAGAGGGGTCATAGATGTGGTTCTACCCTCAAGAGTTTACAATCATTTCTCCCAACCACCAGACACCTGAGTGTCTTTGAGGGACTAACGACCACTGAGAGCTTCAGTTTTCTTATCTGTAAACAAAGGGAAAGCCTGTGCTCCGTACTAAGAGAATGCACCAAGAATGGGGCCTGGAAGATATGTTTACAACAAATTCTAGGTATTATTACTTTAAATCCACATTCTCATTCCATCTTTTCCTCTCACAAATGCAATACACTTGTAAAAACATTAATATTTTCCTTATGGAAATTCACCTTGATTTAATCTCTCAGAATTATGCCAAGTGACTTGCCTTGAAAAACTACGAAGTAGGAAACCTGTAACCTTTCAGTTCTTCCTCAATATGATTAAGAAATAACAAGCCCTTAAAATATCTACCAAATCATTACTATAATTTCAAGAACGCTCAATCTTTCCTAAGCACATTAGGGTTTTGGTGGTAGTACGGAAATGAAACACAGGCAACTCAACTGCACAGGGCACATGGCATCACTCCTGACACAGCCAGCTCTGAAGAGGTGGAGGAAGGCTGCTGAGAAGCAACCAGTGTCCTCAAGGAAGCCCGAGGGTTTTGGAGCTGATGAGTTTACTTCTAAGGTACACTGATAGGATACTGATTTGATACCCTACACTAGCCACATGCGGCTGTTCAAACTTAAAGTGAAATACAATGAAAATGTCAGTGCCTCAGGTGCACTAGCTACATTTCAAGAGCTGAAGAGCCATATGGGGCTAGGAGTCACCACACTGGATGGCTCAGGGACAGATCATCACCATGGCAGAAAACACTACAGAACCCATGCTACCAAATATTAAAATCTTCTTTAAATAGTTAATAGTTAAAATACTGGGATATTAAAGCATAAAAACTAGCATAACGGAACCAAAAAAAGTCTATAAAGGACCCAAATAAGTACAGAAGTTAACAGTACAATAAGAGTGCCCTTCAAGTCACTGGGAAGACGATAGATTTAGTCAATAAATTGTCTTGCTGCAACATGTTTGCTGTCTAGGAAAAACTAAAACTGAATCCCTACTTTATCTCCTATATCAAGATAAATTCCAGATTGTTCAAAAAGGTAAATATAATAACAAACGAAGCTCAGCTTGGTGCTCTGTGGTGACCTAGAAAGGCGGGATGAGGTGGTGGGAGGGAACCTCACGAGGGAGGGGACATATATATATATGGCTGATTCATGATGTCTATATAACAAAAATACAACATTGTAAAGCAATTATATTCCAATAAAAAATAACAAATGAAAACAAAAATGATTAAAAGAAACCTGAGGTTTCTTAAACAATGTCATGCTCATACCATATTTACACCATAATACAAAATCCAGAAGCCATAAATGACAAAATTTGGCAGATCTGACTTTGCAAAAACTAGAATTTTCTAAATTCTAAGATATTAAAACAATGTTAAAACGCAAACTAAGGAACAACTCAGTACAGATAACAGAGAAGGGACTCATTTTCACGAGAATTCCTTCAAGCACAAGACAGCAGCAGCAACTCCAGCCCATCCACCCCCCTGCAGCTCACCTGTGGGTAGGCGGTGCCCATGCCAGACAGCACAGCTGAAAGCACATCCCGGCCCTTGTCCCCTGCCCGGCCACACACAGACAGCTTGAGCAGGTCCACCAAGACACGCGTGTCGTCCACAACCAACAAACTAGTGAATTCATCCAAGGACTGAAGTTCTGGGCCTGACGCTTTATTCTGGCTTTCAACATCCTAAAAAAGTTCAACAATTAAAATGAGGAATCATATATTAAGAGACACTAAGAGACAAACAGTCAAGAACTCAAAGGATACATGATTACCAATGACGAATAAGGAACCTTCTGAGGTATTTACAACCATGAAATACTAGAATAAGAAATAACAAGCCCCTAAATCTACATCACCTTGTACTATGCTTTCAAAATCAGTCAACTATTTTACAAATTACCAACAGCAGCTGTCAAAAGGAATGCCTAAACTATAAAGAAATGACAATATATACTGTGACCAACTTCACAGCTGACGTGTGTTTCAAGGGAGACTTCAAATGAAATCTCACCATGTGAAATCTACCACCACAGGGTATGTTTGGGAGTCTTCTATCAACGGCATTTGTACACTATACTTTTACATCTTTTGCCTAGATCCACTTCACAATTCTTTCTCAGAATATTACTGAACAGACTTTTTGACATATAAACATTGCTCATAATCTCGTTCCTTAGGTACTGTTAAGAAGAAAATAGTCTTCTCAGTACTCCCCTTTTACTTCTCATTCACAGTATGTCAGTGAAAACAAACCACACCTGTGATTATTTACCTCTTTCCACATCAGCAGAAAAAGGAACTGCTTGTTTGCCTGTGAAAGCATCACTGACTCGACAAAATCCCACGTCATGAGGGTTTCCTGCCCAGGATAATCATCCCACAGCCTGCTGGCACCACAAAGGAGCCTCTTGAAGGTTGGCAGTGGGGTCTGGCTTACAGAAAGTAACAGGGAGATCCAACAGCTTCTGAGCTTAGAGGGGGTGGGTATCAGAGACCTGAGCCCTTCCTGTTTCCTAGGCAGAGGCTAGCTCTCCAGGGAATTAACAAGATGCCACAAGTGTCTCTTCTCTTCTCTCTTGCTTTCTGGATCTCAGTGAAATCACTGTCAGTGGTTTTCAGAAACAGAAATAAGCCAAGGAAAGCACAAGCCCCACTTAGCAATCTTTGCTGTTGCTAAGTCACTTTAGTCATGTCCAATTCTGTGTGACCTCATAGACAGCAGCCCACCAGGCTCCCTCGTCCCTAGGATTCTCCAGGCAAGAACACTGGAGTGGGTTGTCATTTCCTTCTCCAATGCATGAAAGTGAAAGGTGAAAGTGAAGTCGCTCAGTCTGTCCAACTCTTAGTGTCCCCATGGCCTGCAGCCTTCCAGGCTCCTCCATCCACGGGATTTTCCAGGCAAGAGTACTAGAGTGGGGTGCCACTGCCTTCTCCATAGCAATCTTTAGGGGAATGTGATCCAAACAATGTGCAGATTCCATCAACGCTCAAGTTGGCCCTGGAAACCATAGCTCTGAGGTAGGACCATGGTTTCTTCCTTAAAAGAAACAGACCCTGCTCTCACCTTCAAGTGAAGACACAGGGAATCAGCAAGTGAAGTGCATCAGAATCTCATTCACTGAAGACCAGCAAAAACATTCAGTGGAATATATTAATCATATATAACATCTTTGGTCTTATTTGAAACAATACCTAACATTTTTTTGGTGGGGTTGTTTAAAAAAAAAGATAGAACAAATCCAAAGGAATTGCTGAAAAATAAAATCACTAGCTACATAACCTTGCTGTTGTTTAGTCACTAAGTCATGTCTGACTCTTTTGTGACCCCATGGACTGTATAGCCTGACAGGCTCCTCTGTCCATGGGATTTCCCAGGCAAGAAGACTGGAGTGGGCTGCCATGTTGTCTTCCAGCAAATCTTCCCAACCTAGGGATCAAATCCCCATCTCTTGTGTCTTCTGCATTAGCAGGTGGATTCTTGACCACTGTGCCCAAAACTAACATGAAAATTACTTTCCTGTTATTAATGAACCAAACAAAATTGAAATGATAGTAATTTCAGGCTATAATCTGGATAATGCCTATGCCTCATAAATAAATTGGTAAGGAAGAAATTATACCATTTTTCTTCTACCTAAAAGAAAAAATTTTGAATAATTCAGATTAATTTCTGCATTAAAACCTCACCTTAGGAGATTGCCAAATATCACAAGTTGAGTCCAGACATCTAATATACAAATATCAATTTTCTTATTACTACAGGTTATGAATATTTTCCATAGCATATATTTTTGACACTAGTGACAGCATAATAAACCAAGAGTTCCAAATGTAATTGAAAATAATATGCTTGTTCACAAGGTGAATATGCTGGCAAGGGGACCATGTGACCAGGATGAGATGGCCTGGGATCAGGAGCACCTGAGTGGTTGGGAGGTCGTCCACAATGGAGGGGGAGGCCACAATGTGACAGAGCCAAGCCAAGTGGAAAGTGTTCCTGCTTTGGGCCAGCTGGTACTGGGGACAGGAGTGGGCCAAGCAAGATGAGAGGTCACCCCTGCACAGGCAGACTGGTTTTGAATGCCAGAAGCTATGCAGGGAAAGGAGGATATCCATATGCATGAGGAGAGAGGGCCAAATGAGAAGGCGGCTACCTGAGGGGAAGTTATTAAACTGTCAATCGCAGGAGCCAGATTCCTCACTTTCAGAGAATAGCATGATCAATAAAGAAAAGGAAGAAACTAGAATGAACCCTGTGCAGTTATTAGCACTGACTGAACTGCTGTGAACCAGTGGTTTTCAATATACGTAGGTATATACCAAAATAAATATTAACATGCATAACTTATTGAAAGCATATATACACACATATTTTCTAGCTCTGCCCAGCAAGAAAGGAAATGAACTGCACTTCCTGCCATAGAAAACCAAAGATATTTCAGATCTTGGCTTTGAAATACCATCTACAAGAAAAAGAACCATGAGTTTTGGAGAAATAGGATTTCTGTGCTACAGCATAAAACATCTTGATGAACCTAGAATTCTGTGTTGTGCAGGAAACAACAAAATAAAAGAATAATGAGAGTATATTCGAACAGAGAAAATTGTACCAAATATTTAAAGAATTGACATCAATCTTTCACAAACGTTTCCAACAAATAGAAGAGGAACCCTGCCTAACTCATCTAGGAGGCCAGTATTATGCTTTAATGCAAATTAGGAGAAGATATAGGTACAAAAATCCTTAACAAAATAGCAAAGCAATCCAACAGGCAAGTTAGGCCCTGGAATACACAAAGGGTAACAGAGTTTTGCCAAGAGAACGTACTGGTCATAGCAAACACCCTCTCCCAACAACACCAGAGCTGACTCTACACATGGACATCACCCAGATAATCAATACCAAAATCAGACGGACATCACCATTTGGCTACATTCCTTGCAGCCAAAGACAGAGAAGCTCTGTTATACAGTCATCAAAAACAAGACGGGGAGCTGACTGTGGCTCAGATCATGAACTCCTTATTGCAAAATTCAGACTTAAACTGAAGAAAGCAGAGAAAACCACAAGACCATTCAGGTAAGAACCAAAGCAAATCCCTTATGATTAAACAGTGGAAGTGACAAATAGATTCAAGGGATTAGATCTGACAGACGGACTGCCTGATGAACAATGGAAGAAGGTTTGTATCACTGTACAGGAAGCCATGATCAAAATCATCCCCAAGAAAAAGAAATGTAAAAAGGCAAAACAGTGTCTGAGGAAGTTTTACAAATAGCTGATAAAAGAAGAGAAGTGAAAGGCAAAGGAGGGGAAAAAAAAAAAGATATACCCATCTGAATGCAGAGTTCCAAAGAATAGCAGAGAGAGTTAAGAAAGCCTTCCTCAGTGATCAATGCAAAGAAATGGAAGAAAACAACAGAATGGGAAGGACTAGAGATCTCTTCAAGAAAATCAGAGATACCAAGGGAACATTTCAGGCAAAGATGGGCTCAATAAAGAAAAGTAACAGTATGGATCTAAGAGAAACAGAAGCTATTAAGATGAGGTGGCAAGAATATACAGAAGAACTATACAAAAAGATTTTAATGACCCAGATAAACATGATGGTGTGATCACTCACCTAGAGCCAGACATCCTGGAGTGAGAACCCAAGTGGGTCTTAGGAACCATCATTATGAACAAAGCTAGTGGAGGTAACGGACTTCCAGTTGAGATAGCTAAAATCCTAAAAGATGATGCTGTTAAAGTGCTGCACTCAATATGCCAAAAATTTGGAAAGCTCAGCAGTGGCCAAGACTAGAAAAAGGTCAGTTTTCACGCCAATCACAAAGAAAGGCAATGCCAAATAATGTTTAAACTAATGCACAAAGTAATGCAAAATATTCTCTAAGCTAGGCTTCAAGAGTACACAAACCGAGAACTTCAAGATGTACAGGCTGGATTTAGAAAAGGCAGAGGAAACAGAGATCAAATTGCCACATCTGCTAGATCTTAGAATTGAAGAAAATCATCTGCTTCACTGACTATGCTAAAACTTTTGATGTGTGGATCACAAGAAACTGTGGAAAATTCTTAAGGAGATGGGAATACCAGACCACCTTACCTGCCTCCTGAGAAATCTGTATGCAGGTCATGAAGCCACAGTTAGAACCGGACATGGAACAACGGACTGGTTCCAAATTGGGAAGGGAGTATGTCAAGGCTGTATATTGTCACCCTGCTTATTTAACTTACATGCAAAGTACATGATGCAAAACGTTGGGCTGGATGAAGCAGAAGCTGGAATCAAGATTGCCAGAAGAAATATCAAAAACCTCAGATATGCAGATGACACCACCTTTATGGCAGAAAGCAAAGAGGAACTAAAAGCCTCTTGATGAAAGTGAAAGAGGAGAGTGAAAAGGCTGACTTAAAATTTAACATTCAAAAAATGAAGATCATGGCATCGGTCCCATCACTTCACGGCAAATAGATGGGAAACAATAGAAACTGTGAGAGACTTTATTTTGGGGGGCTCCAAATCACCGCAGATAGTGACTGCAATCATGAAATTAAAAGACGCTTGCTTCTTGGAAAAAACTTATGACCAACCTAGACAGCATATTAAAAAACAGAGACATTACTTTGCCAACAAAGGCCCATTTAGTCAAAGCTATGGTTTTTCCAGTAGTCATGTATAGATGTGAGAGTTGTACCATAAAGAAAGCTGAGCACTGAAGAATCGATGCTTTTGAACTATGGTGTTGGAGAAGACTCTTTGAGAGTCCTTCAGACTGCAAAGAGATTCAATCCTAAAAGAAACCAGTCCTGAATATTCACTGGAAGGACTGATAGTGAAGCTGAAGCTCCAATACTCTGACCACCTGATGTGAAGAACTGACTCATTGAAAAAGATCCTGATGCTGGAAAGATTGAAGGCAGGAGAAGGGGACGACAGAGGATGAAACAGTTGGATGGTATCACCAACTCAATGGACATGAGTTTGAGTAAGCTCCAGGTGTTGGTGATGGCCAAGGAAGCCTGGAGTCCTGCAGTTCATGGGGTTGCAAAGAGTCAGACAGGCCCGAGCAACTTAGCTAAACTGATTGTGCTATGAGGTAAAGTGTTCAAAGAAATATGGGGGCACATCAGAAAGACAAACCAGATGGAAAGGCCTACCAAAGGCCAAGTCTGGGACAATTTGGGTGTTAAATGATGATAGTAATATATGTCATTATTTGAGTAAAATAGAATTCTATGAATATATACTGACAGAAAGATGAGATGAAAAGGGAAAGTTCTTCCCTACTGAAGAATAGCAACAATGGTATTCCAAAAGGAATAATGAAATCTGAAAAATCACTACTTGATAATTATCACAGTAGTAATGGACCCAGATGGAATTATCAAGAGATACTAAAAACTGGCAGATGAAAACATAATGAGGGGAAAGCTAGTAACATAGTCCCAAAGTAAATTATCTCCCCAGGAATACCTATAAACATGCTTTTTTAAAATTTATTAACTTCCAATAGAGAAATCTTATAGACAAATTTAACAAAGTAATAAGAACTAATATCACCTGTGATGAAGCAAATCCACAATGCACACACCTCAATAGAATGCACTGAAAAGAACTCTGCATCATTCCTGTGGCATTTCTTATAAAAAGGGGAACTTAAGGATGGTTCCATATTGAAAACAAAAAGACATAACCCTCACTCCTGGGCAGGTTCTAGACCTGTAATGAGCAAAATCTGAGTCGGTCTCTGGGGCAGAAAATAGTCCCTGATCAGTGGCAATGTCCTGATAATTAGGAAGCACACTCTGAAGCTTTAAGGAAGGCTGGGATTATGCCATGCAGCTCCCCCACCAACAGTTTAGAAACACTCACAATTGGAGAATCTAGGTAGACAGTACAAAGGAGTATACCATGTTCTATGTCTAGGAAATATTTCTGCAACTTGAGTGTACATTTAAGATTATTTCAAAATAAATCATTAAAGAAGAAAACCCCTTGACCTCTTTGGTTTTGGTCATGGTTTCTGCAATGATGCTGGCAGCTCCTGGGTCATCTGTTACTGGGATAAACGGCCGAGAAGAAGCTGAGCAAGCAGATGGGGTCACTGCAGAAGGGGTCACAGCATCCTCAGAAGAGATAATCTAGTTTGAAAATGAAGAAGAAAAAGGAGAAACTTGGCAACATGGCACACTTCCCATCTAACTCCAAAAGGCTTACTTACCCCTTAGGTCATCTGGAATATGCCAGATTTTACAGAGATAACAAGACATTTATATTATCTGCTACCACCTCCACTGCAATCTGAGACAGTCCTGCAAAGTTAAGCATATTCATGTCCCAGAAAAACCTATTAATATTCACAAGCAATCACATGAAAACAACTAAAATGAGCACCCATCTCTCCAAGCTGCGCTTTTCCCCAAAATAAATTACAAAAACCTTTAGTTTTCACAGTGTTCAAGTTTCAGAATTACAGATGAACAACTGTGTGCTGTACTTAGCAACTTTTTAAAAGAATATTCCCATCTACATACTAAAAGCCTCCTTTTAAACAGAATACTAATTCAAGCCAAAAATCATAGTAGTAGACACAAGGAGAAGACACAAAAACATTCTGAATTAAGTTAAAAGAATGACTTGCACTTTATAAGACACAAACGAGCTACCTTTCACTTCCTGATCAAATGCTGCTTTACCACTTTACCATTTTTTACCTCTCCTCTCTTTTCTTGCCATGGATTTGGACTCAATCTGTCTTCAATATCAACAGCCAGCACACACTCCTCTCCATTCATGGGACTGGCCATGGCAGATACATCAGAAGGGGGTGCCGAGGAGAAGGAAGGACACTCCACGGGGGCAACCATGCCAGCCGGCATCAGGGCCCCAACCACGGTGTCTCTGTCAGGAGAGAAAGCCAGGCCAGTGGTGAACTGCATCTACATCTGCAGTATGGCAGAGTCGGGGGGCAGGGCAACTGTTCACTGAAGGATTCCCTCATTATTATAGGATAACTATAAAAAGAGTTTTAGAAAAATATTGAATGTTACTACTATGTATCTGTTGCCTGAAATATTTACTCCTGATCTTATTTACTGAACGACCATAGTGATGACAGGTAAAAAACTGGATTTCTCTGAGAAATCTTCTTGGTTGTTAAGAATCTAAGGATAATATGGATTTTTTTGTTGTTAGGTCACTAAGTCATCATATCCAACTCTTTGCGACCCTATGGGCAGCAGGCACACCAGGCTTCCCTGTCTCTCAGTATCTCCTGGAGTTTCCCCAAGGTCACATCCATTGAATCAGTGATGCCATCCAACCATGCACTCTTCTCCTTCTGCCTTCAAGCTTTCCCAGCATCAGAGTCTTTTCCAGCGAGTTGGAATTCACATTAGATGGCAAAAGTATTAAAGCTTCAGCATTAGTCCTTCCAATGATTATTCGGAATGTATTTCCTTTAAGATTAACTGGTTTGATCTCCTTGCTTTCCAACGGGTTCTCAAGAGTCTTCTCCAGCACCACAGTTCAAAAGCACCAATTCCTCAGTGCTCTGCCTTCTTTATGGTTCAGCTCTCACATCTGTACATGCTACTGGAAAGACTTTGACTATAGCCTTGACCATATCCTTTACTATATGGACCTTTGTTGGCGAAGTGATGTCTTTGTTTTTTGATACACTGTCTAGGTTTGCCATAGCTTTCTTGCCAAGAAGCAATCATCCTCTAACTTCATGGCTGCAGTCACCACTCACAGTGATTTTGTGTTTATTGTAAGCCAGATACCAAAGGTGCCTCACACAAGGCAGCAAAGACTAAATGTCCTCTCAACAACTAAGTTAGCCTTTAGTTTAAATTATTGTCACTAAGTATTTATTTCTATTCATCACGTACATAACCACAATACAATGACTGATGGGCCATTTATTTAGTCTGCAGGAAAATAGCAGCAAAATGGAGGAAAAGACAACACTACCAAATATCTGCCTTATCAAGAGTGAAGGAGATAACTGTCTTAAATATTACTGTATATAAGCATCAACTAATTCTTCCCCCCAAAACAGCTATAAAGCTTATTGGCCATAAAAAATAATGAAAATGTTCTTCAACTTGATTTTCTAATTCATATTTCAACCTCCATTAAAGAAAAGCATAAAGATACCATCATTCACTATCAAAGGGTGTATGACCTAAAACTCACAGTATTTAAAAACAGTAACAAACATTCTCCATCAAAAAATGACAAAAATCTAAAGTTTACACAATTGTGGGATGTCAAAAGCTAGCAAACAAGCCTACCTGGCATACATGATTTGCAATGCTGTAAGTATATGAGATAAGGCCTGTTGTTTGGCCAGATTTCCATCTAATGATAGGAGAATCTTGGCAAGAGAAGGGCGATTTGGTTTAGAATTATTTGCACCATTGATTTTATTACTGGCAGAAGAAGAATCAGCATCAGAAGGCACACCTGGAAAAGTAAAATAAAACTGGGTTCAATTGTTAAGATCAGAGTTTGCTCTATTTCTATAATTTGACCTTTCCACTTCATTTCAAAGCACACTGCAATCTGCATTTTGCTATTTCACAGATTAAATATTAGTTTCACTAATAATCTCTCATAGTTTAAAAATAAACATCTATAGCGAAGGTTTGCTATAAACTACAAAAATATGTAAATGCTTTTGCGAAATGTACTTACAACAATTTATGCTATACATATATAAGCCATGAAAATACTATGATAACTATCTATATTTACTTATTGATGAAAAGTCCACAATGGTGGAAAAAATCCACAATGGTGAAAAGATAGTATGTTCACCATATACAGTGTTAGCAAGTTCCAGCTCACTGCCCTGAGAGTTCCCAGGCCTGATCACAGGGAGAGAACCAGATGGAGCCCAGTGGTCTCTGTGAGAAGAGGAGGTTGAGCTCAGCACCAGGGAATCCAATGTGGCCAAAGTTCACAGGACAAGATAAGAGAGGGAAAAGTTGCAGAGAGAGTACCCTGGAGATATGCAGGTATTCTCACTCATAAGACGCCTACATAAATGGACATGACTCAAAGACAAAGAAACAACTTGTATGAAAGGACTAGGAGAATACAGAGGTCCCAGCTACTGCCTGTTCCCATCAGCTAGAGGGAAGACCTCATAATTCACAAAGCACTGAGTAAAATACTCAGTGGTACAGAATTATTAGTCCCAGAGTAATATCAGCTCTGAATCCACTTAACAAATCCAAAACAAAGACCCAAAGGGATCAAACTGTTTTGAGAGTAATTTAACTGTATGTAAGCTCAAGAAGATTCATTTTGAGAGGAAAAGTTAAATTTTTGCTAAACCCTTGAGAGCAGGTTCTTATCTCATGCAATATGGCCTTTAGGCTCTCTCAGGGGTTGTTTTCCCTTCGGGGACTTTCCAAGTTGTTTTTCCAGGCCGTCGGAATGTGGCCCCCCAGCCGTTTAGACCTGGTAGCAAACGAGCCTATCCCTGTAAAGGTCAGGACTTGCGCACCAATAAGACTGTTCCCACCCTAGCTGCACCCGTTTGTGGTTTTTGTGCTTAAAAATGCTCTGTAACGACTGTTCGAGGTTCGTCCCTCCCTGGAGGTGACTGAACCCTGGCGCACCGGTCCAATAAATCCTCTTGCTGTTTGCATCGAATCCGAGTCTCGGTGATCTTTGGAGCGACAGGTCCTAGGAAAAGACGGCAAGGTCTAACAATTTCACACACAAGAATCTCTAGCAACATTCACAATGCATGGCATCCAACTAAAAGTTACCATGTTGGAAGAAAGGCAGGAAAATACCACTCAACTCAGAAATAGGAAGAAAAATCAACTGATCTAAACAATCCAGAACTGACATAGATATTACCATCAGCAGACAACTTAAGTTGAAATACTTATTATAATTGTATTCCATATGTTCAAAAGATAATCAGAGACATGAAAGATAAAAAAAATACTCAAATCCAATTTCTAGAGAAGCAGCTAGGATGTCTGAGATTTAAATAGTTTGGTAACATTAACAGCATATGAAAATGAAGCAAAGATGAGTGCATGTGAAGATACAGCAACATGTGAAACACAGAAAAAAACAGTTTAAACATGAACAATGTCATTTATCTGTGGAACCATTTGAGGAGTCCTAATACACATGGAAGTAGACTTCCCAGAGGTAGAGGGAAAAAAAAATTTTGAAGAACAGTGACCGACAATTTTACAAAATGGATGAAAACTTAAAACCCAAAGATCTAAGAAGCACACTGAACCACAAGTGCTTGAATCATGGAAATAAAAACCAGGGAAATAAAAAGAAAATCCTAAAAGCAGTCTTAGATAAAAGACATGCTATGTACAGAAGAACAAAGATAAGAATGACAGCAAATTCTCAATAAAAACAATGTCAACCTAAAATTTTATAGTCAGCTAAGCTAACATATGGTACAAACATGAAGCAAAATAATGCCTAGTTTAGCCATAAGAAGCTGAAAGGAAGAGTTGCAGATCTGAGCTGACAAGACATGAAAAAGAAATTCCTTCAAGCAGAAGAAAAGTGATTCCAGATGGAAAAAGGATCTCCACAAAGAAATGAAGAACCCTGGAAAGAGTAACTATGTGAGTAAATAGAGATATTCTTTTCCTATTACTTAACTCATTTAAATAGATAACCTGATGTTTAAAAAGACTAGTTTAAACAACTGTAACATTTACAACATAAAGAGAAATGCATAACAAAAGTAGCACTGAGACCAGCAGGGCAGAAGCAGAGAGTGAGGCACACACTGCCCACGAAACAGTGTGATCCTACCTGCAGGTGGCGGTGGTGCAGTAGCTGAGTTGAGTCCAGCTCTTGCGACCCCACAGACTGTAGTCCGCCAGGCTCCTCTGTCCATGGAATTCTCCAGGCAAGAATACTGGAGTGGGTTGCCATTTCCTTCTCCAGGGGATCTTTCCCACCCAGGAATTGAATCTGAATCTCCTGCATTGCAGGCAGATTCTTTACCAACTGAGCTACAAGGGAATCAGCTAAAGGCAGACTATGATACATTAAAGGTGCATAATTCCTAAAACAACCACTAAAATAACACAAAAAGTTACAGCCCAAAGAAAACAAAGAAGAAAACACAACATCAAAAAGAATAATTAATNCAGGAATTGAATCTGAATCTCCTGCATTGCAGGCAGATTCTTTACCAACTGAGCTACAAGGGAATCAGCTAAAGGCAGACTATGATACATTAAAGGTGCATAATTCCTAAAACAACCACTAAAATAACACAAAAAGTTACAGCCCAAAGAAAACAAAGAAGAAAACACAACATCAAAAAGAATAATTAATTCAAAGAACAGCAGAAAAAGAGCAGAAAAAAAAAAAACAATAAACAGCTACGACTAATATAATACAAAACAAATAGCAGGATACTGATTGAAAACAAATACATTCACAATCATATTAAATGTGAGTGAGGTAAGACCCCAATTGGAGAGTCCCAGAGAAAAAATTAAAAAGCAAAATCCAACTATATGTTGTCTACCAGCAAGTTTTTTTTAGTAGGTTAACAGTAAAAAGAATGGAAAAAATATAGTTTCTCATGTACTTATATTCTTAACAGTCAAACATTATTTCAAAGCAATAATTTCAAAGCAAATGGATGAGAGGATAATCTGTCATAATGATGTCAGTGTCAATTACTCAAGGAGAGTAAACGTCTACACTAGAAAATTAGGAAGACCCTAAGCCAACGACCTAAGCTTCTTAGAAGAAAAGAATAAGGATTAAAGATCAATGAAACAGAAAACAGAAAAACAATGAAGGAAAACCAAAGAAACCACTCACTTATTCTTTGAAAAAACTTAAACTGATAAAGCTATAGACAAACTGGAAAGAAAAGATACAACTACAAAAATAAGGAATGAATAATACCACTATAGAGTCTACAAATATTAAAAGAAAAATGAGCAAACACTGAGACCAACTTTAAGCCAGTAAGTTAAACTTCCATCAAAGACACAAATCTTGCTAGAAAAGAAACAGCTACTCACTAATAAGCGCAGGCGGCTGCGAGCCGCCGGGTCACTAATAAGCGCAGGCGGCTGCGAGCCGCCGGCTCACTAAGCGCGGCCCAGACGAGCCACGCCACGT